>JAJIYU010004299.1:0-24558 GCA_030144865.1 Tinospora cordifolia | reverse complement strand
ATTATAAATCAAACTAATCATAACAGATCATTTCACATTAGCTGAATTTAGTGGAAAGCATGATATAGTGATCAAATGAAGTTTTTTTTTTTTTTTTTTTTTTTTTTGGGTTTTTTGGGGGGGGGGGGGGGGGGGGGATGTTTTTTTTTTTTTTGTTTTTGACCTTCTTGTGATTAGGTGGCATAAATTGTTGTTTGTTCATTATCATCTAAATGCATTGAACTAGTGGGACACTGATTTATGACTCCTTAACCCTACATAGTTATGTTTTCTTGATACTTTTAATTAATTTTTTGATGATGCTGAAAGTAGTATATTTATCAAATAGTTTTGTTTATCCAACTTGGGGTTGGGGTTTTTTCCAATTTGACCTTCTAGATGGTTAGATCCATTTCTTGCATGGTCCTATCCTTATAATCTATCCATCAGTGGAGAATATGTATTATCTGCGCGTGCACACACACACACCCCAAAAAGAATAAATAATGATGCCTTTCAACTGCTTGATAGGGAAGTTGACTTTGAGATTATCATTGTTGATGATGGAAGTCCAGATGGGACTCAAGAAATTGTAAAACAGTTACAGCAAGTGTATGGGGAAGATCAAATAGTAAGTATTCTTGGGATTAATAGGAGACCTTTATTTAGCTTACTTTTATTTTTGGTTTTAGTATATGGTGGATGCATTTCTGTTGATGCTAATCTAATATTCGCGCTTTTGTTTGGTTTTTCTTGATAATGCAGCTCTTAAGAGCTCGGCCTAGGAAGCTTGGTTTAGGTATGTATCTATCTTTTGTGTTTGATGTTAACCACCATAATCTAGTCTAATCTTGTGACTAATATTAGGAACTGCCTACTCTCATGGCCTGAAGCATGCATCTGGAAATTTTGTTGTAATTATGGACGCTGACTTATCCCACCATGTAAGTTTTTTGTTCATTTTAGTCTTGACATCTAGTTGGGCTTACCATCAGCTTCTGGTTTTTTTTTTTTTTTTTCTAGTTACTCTGTTGTGGGGGATGGGGGGAGGAAGTTGTGGCTGGTCGACTAACTGCCCCCTGGTAGATAATACACTTGTGCAGGGGATGGAACCCATTTTTTGGTGATTCCAAGTCATATACCTGAAATCTTAGTTTGATAAGGTGAATTTCTATATGGTTCACTTAGATTTATATTATTATAAGTTTAGGATGCTATAAAAGCAAGTTTGCTTATGTGGTTCCCTGCTGTGTGTACGTCTCATTTACTATAAATCTGATATAGATCTTACCATGCTTCACACATCACTTGCGATCAGTTATCTCTCTGTTTTGCTCTTTGATTGGGGATGGAAATTAATACAAGGGTATTGATAAGTTCATTTCTTGTTTTGCAGCCGAAATACCTGCCAAGCTTTATCAAGTAAGCAGTTTTCAGTTATATACTACTGTCACATTCCTGTTTCTAATTCTCATGCCATGTTACTTTAAGTTATCCCTGTTTCCATTTGCTTCGTTGAAAATGAACTTGCATGCTTCTGATCAGCTACCTGCATTTACTTTATTCTGAAACTACCATGAACAAGGGAGATAGTAAAATTTCAATAGCTTATCATGAGGTTAAAAGCGAATAAAAAAGAACCAACAGAGAGGGTACCGTTAGTATTCTTGTCATTCTTTAATAATGATAATGATGTAGCTAATGCTCAAAGCTGTTGCAATTGTGGGATTTTAAGTCAGGTTGGTGCACTAAGCTCCCGGCATTATGGAGAAGTTGCTTTTGAATCAAACCCATGATCTTCAAGTCAAAATGTAGCAGCTTTTACCCTTGTGGCTAGGACTATTCTTCTTGTCATTTTGTAGAAATGAAAGCGAGTGTGTTGTTTGCTTCAATCACCCCGATCTTGATTCTAAGATTCTCAATTGAAATATAAGAACCTCACAGTTAATCAATGATTTACTTTATAATTGAAAGTTTTGAATCATTAACTGGGAATTTGGTCCTTTTGAATCTTATATTGAATCGTGAAAACAGTATTTGAAACCTTCAGTTTTGATTCAGCCTTATAATATGATTGTACAGTTCATATGATTCCAATAGAAAATGAAGAATCAAATATGATATGTACTATTAAGTTTGTTGTCATAAACTCCAATATCAGTTGCTTTATGTTTTTTCAGTTTACTTTTTTGGCACAACTTGTAATCATTTACTGAGTTAGAATTTCTAGACTGGCAGATTTGCAGTGAGGATGAGTAGTTTGATAAGAAATATATCTTTAAACGTAAATTCACTTTTACTATGTGGTAGGCCGTATCCACGTGATTGAGGTGCATATCATATAACAAGGACGCACTAATAGATTATGTATAATTGCTTTTAACAGTAGAAGGAAAATTAATTCAATCAACAATGCACAAGTAATAAGGCTTATCAATTTTTGTTCCGTTCGAAGTTAAGTTTAATTTAGAGAGCTTGCCAATATGATAATAAAGTTTCCCTACACTTTGTCATGATGGAAGCCTCACCTCAAGCTCTCAGTGCACCCTTTTTATGAGTTTTAATTCTAAATAAACAAGTTGAATAATAACTTGGTCTAATTGAAAAACAAACCAATTTCATAACTGCTTCAAATCAAATACCACCCAATAATTAATTTTGATTATTTAAATCTCTCTAAATAAAACACATAGTAGTTATCAAATGGATCTCAAAACTTTAGCATATATCAAAATTGCACTAATTTGAAAGTCAAAAGACGAATAGATAAACAGTAAGAACCATAAATCACTATCAATTTTTAATTAATTAAACAATGAAGAGTGATGAATCAATAATTACTATTAAAATTAACATCAAGAAGTAACTAAAATTATCGCTTTTACCTTTGGTAGAAATTTGACTAATTATCTTTCTAGAATTATGTAATAGATTAATCTAAGTTCAAATATCCAGTGCGGAGTGCTCATAGGGCATTGGCTTGTTGGTCAAATTGAGGGATTTAAGACATTGACTGAGGAAATGGTCTCGAGTTTGGTCCCTAGATCAGCAAGTTAAATTCCTTGGATATTTGGACCAATGTGTTGTAGGGCACATGTAGGTCCTAGTGGATTAGTCAGATGATGCAGACCCCTAGAAGGAGGATGTATGCCCCCCAAGAATACTGCTGTTAGAAAAAAATAAAAAGTCAGTGTAGAGATATGTTTCCATATTTTTGATGACAATGTTTAATAGTTTATATCTGCTTCTCTGTAAGTTGTACATTGATTCTTGAAAGCTTCACAGTTGAAAGAAACATCGTTTTATAGATTTTCTTACCATGCTTGTTAGGAAGCAGATTGAAACTGGGGCAAGTATAGTTACAGGGACTCGATATGTCAAAGGCGGGGGTGTGCACGGGTGGAACCTTATGCGCAAACTGACGAGCAGAGGTGCGAATGTACTTGCACAAACTCTTCTATGGCCTGGTGTATCAGACCTCACTGGATCATTCCGGTAATGACCTTCATAGAGTCAGAATTTTCTTTCTCTGATTCCAGCATTCCAAAAGACATTGTCTCTATTACTTGATTAAAAAATGGCATAAAAAATCATTTAGAGAAAGTAAGAATGACTAATAATTCAGAATCTTTCGTTCTTTTTTTAATCAGAAGAAGAAATCATTTTGTTACTTGTTTAAAAAGGACATAAAAATCATTTCAACCAATTATGAATTGTATGTTTTTGTTGTGCTGAAGGCTCTATCGGAGATCTGTGCTTGAAGATGTTATCAATTCTTGCGTTAGCAAGGGATATGTCTTTCAGATGGAAATGATTGTTCGAGCTTCTCGAAAAGGCTATCATATTGAAGAGGTATAACTTTTTTTTTCTTTTGCCTAATATTTATGTTATGCGAAAGTCTATTTTTAATATCATATAAGAGAACGAATATTTATCTTTTCGATGATAATTTGTACAAAGCAGGGTGAAGCCTCCCTTTATATTTCTATTTGAAAAAAGGGTTCCATCATATATTGAAAGGTTGGAAACTCTTAATCTAGGGGCTTTATAAAATACATAATAGTTATAGGGAGACATACAGCTTTCACCTGTCTCTTACTCAAATTGTGTATTTTTTTCCCAATCATACGACTCGATTTGAGTCATTGGACTTGTTGGAAGCGATGAAACCATGATTAAGGCTATTGTGATTTAAAAAACATAAAATTTTTATAAGATCTTGTTATTTAATGAATGGTGGCAGAAACTTTTCTTTAAATATATATATATATATATATACAA
This sequence comes from Tinospora cordifolia, assembly GCA_030144865.1. NCBI lineage: Eukaryota > Viridiplantae > Streptophyta > Magnoliopsida > Ranunculales > Menispermaceae > Tinospora > Tinospora cordifolia. The sequence continues at coordinate 20,298 of JAJIYU010004299.1, read as the reverse complement.
GTCTTAAATGCTTCTTTTGATATATTTATATGTAAAAGGAGTTTTAGAATAATTTTAAATTATTAGATATGCATATACAAATATGAGACTGGTTTATATATAAGTATTATTTAAAAAATAAAAAAAATCTTATGATTTATGATTCGATTTAAATTTTGTCCTTACTAATTTAATGATCTAATTTCGATTTGATAACTTTGTTGAAAACTGGGTTATTAATTAGACGTTACACAAAATAACATTGGTGTTTTCAATAAAACTACATTGAATGTTGTTCCAAAATGTCATGATTGAGTGATCTATGTGATCTGTGGATAGCTAAAATTCTGTAGAAACACATTAAAAGTGGCCTAAGTATGGGCAATTATCATGCTTAGCAGATGAACTGTTAATTGAACAATGACTTCTATCATGCAGTGGTAGTAAATATTTCTACAGATAGAAATGGTAGTATTAAGCTTTGCAAATTATGAAGCATGGAGTATTTTCCTCTGCTTTTAAATTGTTAGGTATTTTTCTCAAAGAAAAAGATAAAAATATTTCACTGTGTTAATTTCTCTTTATTCGTTGTTATTGAGCACTAAGACCAACATTTTTCTTTTTAATTATGGTGTACGTTTCTACTCTTAGTTCGATCTAAATCTTGGTGAGATTATTAGAAACCCACCTTGTTAGGAACAAGGACTATTATTTCAATTTTATTATTATCATTATTATTATTTTGGTGAGATTTATTGGGGACCCTACCACTAATCCTATGGGCTAGACACAACTAAGAGATAATAGTACTTGTGGCTTACACGAATTGAGGGGAATAAGGACTCAAACCATTCTTTCAAGTATTAACTCTTTGCTGGTTCAGCATGGAATCGTAGATCATGGTCAATGGACTCATAATTTCTTAAATGTAATCAATTTGCATGTCAGGACCCTTTCCTTAGGATGAAGGGTGAACCAACTGGCACAGTGTCCTGACGAACCTACTCACAAGTCGAGCACGCCAAAACATTGTTAAGCTTCATTCACAACCCCATACACTATACTATCAGAGTAATCATAAGAAATACGAAAGTAACTAACAACGTGTAAAGCAGTAGAAATTTAAGTTAAACAATAGTGAGTCATAAATAGTCATCTAAATGTAGTGATAGCGAAAATATTTAAGTCAGGGTATTTATTATGTTTCGTCAACCCTATACATCATTCTAACTCTCAGGGTAATAAATGACGTGAAGAAACCTACCAAAGGAAAAAAGAACACAGTTTTACGTAATGACCACCTCCTTGCCCTTGTCCACAGCTAAAAGACCTAAAATGTTAGAGTAGTAAGCCCAATTTGTCTATGGCGGGCTCAATGAATAGTGTAATCCAATTTAAAATTTAAAACGAGCATTCTATAAAAATAATGATAGAATAGTGTATGCCATGTATGTACGAATAATAATATTTATGCGAATAAATATAACAGTTAATATCTTTCATGAATACAATGCAGACGTGTACCTCTTTCTAAAATAGTCTCATTAAAAACATGTGACAAGACTCTTCGTAGTCCTCAAGGCGATTAGAAAAAAAACCACCTCTCAAGTCAACCATCCAGACATTAGGTGTATTCTCACACACAGTCCAAGGATCGGCTCAGGATGTACCGTAACACATGAGCTTAGATCCTCCGATCTCATCACACAATTGGGATGAGCACAACACATACTACAGCACGACAGTCTCCATACATAGGCCAGTTATTAGGTTGGCTCAACTGTACCGCAGCATAGTGGCGGGTCCTCAATGACTTATTATACCCTAACCTAAGCCTAAGTCTTGAGAGTTGGTGCACATTTTATTTTTCACTTGGAAAGCATTTTTTTATTTGAGTAATTCCATATATGCATTCAATATGGATTTAAAAGTTTGTCATGTACAGAATAACAAGCTTTAAATAATATATCAGAAACACTACTCACCTCCGGTCTCACATACCGGTGTCTCGTCAACACCCAGTCTAGTCGCGCAATATATGTTCAAATCTGCGTTATTTAAACCAAATTTTAATTTCTTTGCGAAACATGACTTAATTCTAGTTTTACTGTCCCTAACCAGTTTCGGTCAACTTAGGTTTGACTTGGTCAACTGGTCAAACTTAGTCAAAATTGGTTAACATGGTCAATTATGGTCAAATTTGGTCAAATGGGGTCAATTTGGTAAAAAATTCTGACTTTTATTGCTGTAGTCATTGAAGCTTTTCATCTTCTGATAGTTAAATTTCAACTGTTTTGTGCATAGGTTCCAATAACCTTTGTCGACAGAGTGTATGGGACTTCGAAGCTGGGAGGATCAGAAATAGTTGAATATCTAAAAGGACTTGCATATCTGCTGGTTGCAACGTGAATTTCAGTGGACTTCGTTTGACTTCACTTTTTCCTTCTCGTGGGAGGCAGTTTTGCACTAATTCATAATGGTGGCAAAAATATTTACTCACTTGAATTTATGGTCTTTATGCTAGTCTGCTCACAGTTCACTAGCCAGAGAACTTGCGTACTTGAGAGAGAGAAGGAGAGAGAGATTCCTCATTTATTTTTTAATTTGTCAAAGCAAAGTCACACTATAGTTTTATTTGTCCCATTTTGAAGGTTTTTTTTTTTTTTTTTGAGAATAAAGTATATAAGTAGCTGGCACTTTAACCTTAGCTTCCTCAACATATCACGCTAATATGGAGGTATTTGAATTATTAAAACCGCAGCCTTTGGGTTTTGATAGCAACAATTTTATGCTGACAATTTTTTGATATTGACTATCCTTTCTGTATGAAACTTCTTCCAACGCAGGTTATCGAAAAGGTTGCTGCTTACCCTTAAAATTGTACGCTGAAAGGGCCTTTCGTTAGTCTTTTTGGATTAAGAGTACTTTGGCATGTATTGACGGCCTTTTTCATATAGTTGAGATTGTATTGGATAAATAACTGTTTTTCACTTTCAAGATTACCACATTGTGTGGTTTCTTTTTTTTTTTTTTTGTTTTTGTGTTTTTTTTTGTTTTTAAGCAGTTCTTGGAAAAAACCCAAGTGTTGTACCAAACAATATTGTGGTAGTCTATACATATATATAATATGCATATCTAAATTTATTATCTCCGTATTACAATGAAGATATTATTGCCTTTATTCCACAATTTTATACACTTCCAATCTACTGGGGTGTGTTCAAAGAACTAAAGTAAAAACTGTTGTAAGGTGCATCATTTGAATCTTAGGTATATATGCATTACATATTTATGTTTGTTTAAAAAGCCACAAGCTTCTGTTTTTTTTTTCTTTTCTTTTTTCCTGGTTCTTTTCTTTAATGTAATGGGTCATTTGAATTTGTCTTTGTTTTTGGAAAAGATAATGTGTTTTTATTTCATTACTAGTATGCGGACTAATTTAACTTGTATGAAAAAGTAGTTTATAAATAATAATAATAATAGAACATGACATAACATGAAAAAAAAATGCTTAAAGAAAGGTTGTTGATAATAACTTTATTTAACAAGTGCTTGTGAGAATTTTTTTGGTATCCAAAATATATTTTTAGTTTAAAACATTAAAGTTGCAGAACCAGAATAGAGAAGTTCAAAGTGTGATACTTCAACAATAATTGGCGGTCAGTAAATTAAACAAATAGGTCAAATTTAGCTTCTGCTTGAAATAAATAAATAACTAAATAAAAAGAAGAGAGAGAGAGAACTAAAAAAATCGCAATAATAAACGAGTCCAAAGTGGTTCAAATTGATTATTCTGGTTGGTGCGTTGCACATTCATAATTAATGCTTGTGTTTATTAGAATCCAAATGGGTCCGTCCGAGGTTCCCTAACAAGATCACGTTCTGGATCCTGTTTTAAGTGTTTTTTTTTTTTTTTTGAAAAAAAATTTAAGTGTTCAAACATTAGATAGTTTTTTTTTTGTACGGGAGGAGTAGGATAGTGTAGATAAATTGAACTAAACAAATAACTAGAACAACTAAGATAAGCTAAACAATTCCCAAAATAATTATCCAATTAAGTTTAGACATTTTGCAATGAATAAAGGGCATCTCGGATACTCACCAATTGTCAATTAATTTTTGAAAAAGCACCAAATTAATATATTATTTGTTATCTCTATCAAAATAAAATAATTTAATTAAAGGCGTCTAAGGTTTACCTAAAATTGTGACATTGGTTCAATTTTCAATATGTTAGGTTGAGTTGCCAGTTAAAAATTTGAAGACTAAACTAAAATGAAAGAAACCAATGAAAATAAAATCATTAGGTTTTAGTACTATAATATTTAATATTTACTTGTTACATAATTATAAATATAATTCTTTATATATATATATATATATTGTTAAAGATTAAATGTTCAGATTGGTAACCCAATTCAAATCAAAGTGATATATAAGTTAGTAATGGTAACTGACCCTAGTGGTCCTTATACTATACGTTTGGTATAATGTAGTAAAATCGATTCTTGAGTAGAAGAGTTTCAAGCCCCACATTTCCACTTTTTAGGAATGATATCCCATATGCTTTGTTTTTCTGAAGGACATTGAACAAGTAGTTACTTGTAAGATTCTCTTCTTGTCTAGCAGAACCCACAAGTTGGGTTGTCAGAGATGCCTAACATTTGAAGAAAAAGCATGGTGGGAGCCTTGCAAGACTACCCTGCAATCGAAAAGATGAAAAAAAATGTATTTGTGGGACTTGATATCCAAATATATATGTGGACATATCACAAAATACTTTCTACATCTGAGAATTTTATGAGGAATAGACCACCCTTCAATCCAAAAGAAAAAAAAGAAGATATTTGGGACTTTGATGTCCAAAAATGTATGTAAAATATCACAAAATAGTTTCTGCATTTGAAAACAGTAAGCACAAATTAGTTGAAAAGGAAGAGATAAAAGTCTCGTGTAGGAACATATTAGTTTTTTAATTTTTACCCTCTTCAAAAATGTGATTTATTAATTTCAGTAGGCAATCACAAAAATTGGGAGTTGCTTTATGGAAATACTAGAAATAGCATGTGAAATGTAATTGCGTGCTTGCCAAGTGCTCCAAAATCAAGTCGGAGGAAGTTAGTCATTGTAATGTGATTTCAGGTTGAAATAAGAGATTAAAAAAAGTTATATTTAATTTAAAAACACATTTTATTTTTTGTCAAAAGGGTTTTCTATCTAACCCAATTGGCAATTTTTTTTAAAAAAAAATTAAGATTACTTCTCAAAATGCTTAAAAATTGGGTTTCGTTGGGGTTTAAACTTTAAGAAGGATATATATATCCTGTCTAGGAATAAATATTCTGTTAAATTCTTTTTTCTATTCAAAATATGCCCAAAACAATGCAAGAGAAACGTTTTTAGGTACTAAAGAGATTTATATATTTGAACATACTTAGCTAGAGTCAATCTCTTCAATAATTTTATTTGCTGAACACTTCATTGAATATCTTGGTGTACTGGCGCCAACTCTACCCTCATTGCAGGCCTCAAATTAGTAGATTTAACTAAAACCCCACAAATTCCTATCTTTTCTCTCGCAGATTAGTTGAGTATTAGTCACACAAAATGGTTCCCCCACGTGACCAACACGTGTGGAGTCCCCTACAATGGCAACCCTTGGCTCCACACGATTATAACCCGTGATTGTTACGCGTTACATAATATATGTGTATGTGTATTTTGAAGCATACGTATGCGCAATAGAAACTCTCGTTGTCTCATCATCTAATCATGAACGTTATTTTCCCGCTTTGGTCGTCACCGGTGCGCACTGTGCACTCCGTACATAGTAGAATTACTCCTCGCCCTCACTCTCTCTTCTCATGGTAGTAAACTGTAAGCCTTCCTACTACTACGACTGAGCGCTGGTTAACAGCGAAGCGTACTTCACTTCTGCCGCGTACACTGACCTTAAATGATAAAATATGATATAGTGAACAAAATCTCTCTCTCTCTCTCTCTCTCTCTCTCTCTCTCTCTCTCTCTCCACAGAACACACAAAAAAATGATAAAATCTCACTCACTTTCTCTCTCTACATTACCGTTTTAGAGCGAGAGAGGGAAACAGTTCGGAAGAAGAAGAAGAAGAAGAAGAAGAAGCGTGCGATCAAACGAAGCATTGAAGAGATATCGAAGAGCAGTTTTCGTCGAAGCTCTTGCATTGGTGGGGGTGGTGGTGGTTGTTGAAAAGAAGACACTCAGAGTGGAAAGCTCGTTGCGTTCCTTTTTTTATTTTTGGGCTCAGAAAGGTACGAGTATTGGAATCGGAGGGGAAGAACCCTGGGAAAGGCTAATCGGGGAAGGGGAAGAGATGGAAGAGTGCGGATTTAGGTGCATTTAGATGTGAGAGAGTCAGATCCGTGATGGCTGATGGTGGTGGTAGTGTGGACCGAGATGTAGGGGTTTCGTTGGCGATGGAGGCGCTGGAGTTGAGTTGCGGCGGTAATGTCGCTGGGAATAGCAGGTTAGCGGCGAACGAGGTGGTTGTGCCAGTGTCGGCGCATGCGTCACCGCTGACAGTTTCGAGATCTTTTAAGGAAGGGAAAGGAGGGAATAGGAGGCGGACATCGGTGAGGCCGAGCTTGGATTCGGATGATTTTATGCATCTGTTGCACGGATCGGATCCCGTTAAGGTTGAGCTTAATCGGCTGGAAAATGAAGTTAGAGGTTGGAATGTGATTTGATCAACAAGAGTTTTTCGTGAATGCCGATTTGTTATTTTCTAATGCTGCTTTTTTTTGCTCCTCTAAGAATCATTTCATTTTTTGTTCCTTCGATTTTTTGCAGATAAGGATCGGGAATTGGCGGAAGCACAGGCGGAGATCAAGGCCTTGAAACTGTCAGAACGTCTTAGAGAAAAGGCTGTGGAAGAGGTTGATTTCCACTTTTATCTGTTACAAAATTGTTGTTTATTTGCTGCATCTCCATTGATAAGCTATGGTCTAATTGGAGTCTTAATTTTTTCTTTAAGCCTTTAACCTAGGCAATCTTAGTCTTTTAACGTGTTGCATTAGTGTTCTTGTTAATTTTGTAAAATTCACTGGCGCAAAGTCTTGACTGTTATAGGCAGCGTGTGCCGTTTAAGGAGGAGCACAACCTGCACTCCTAGTATGCACACTGGCCAGATGCAGCTCTCAGGTTTGTTCCTGAATTTTAGAGCACTGCTTAGGCAATGCCTACGTCATCACCTAGGCATTTTGAAGACCAAGTTGACCAGATGAAATCATATGAGGGTATTTGTAAATTTTAACATGTTTTGACTTAATTTGAAATTTTTTGGGGAGCTTATGGTAATTAAAAGAAATTGTAGATGAGATGGATATAAAATGAGAACGTGTTTATTCTTTACAGCTGATTTCACTATTCTTCTCAAACCAACATGTAGAAAAACCTAGTATAAATCAAAGAGTCTTAACGTAGCTTTGCCTTTTTCTGTAGTCATTTTATAGCACCAAAAAGTTATTTTAATGTTTGCTTGAGCAACTAATATCTGTTTACTTTGCTTTTTTAGAAATATCAGAGTTGTATGTGAAGCCTATTGAATCATGGCCATAAATTATAGAGAAATATAGACAAGCAAACATAGCTAGGAAAAAACTTGGTTGAGTTTGGTTGAGTTGATGTTCCAGTAAGTTATTAATTATTATTGTTTCATGGTAAATGCTATTTCATAGAGATATTCAATGGTATAAATGTTTTTTATTCCTCTTTTACATGTGTGTACATAAAGTTATCTATTATATTATTTAGTGACCCGTTGCCTAGCTTGCTAGACATTGTGTAGGCTCCTCTTGCATGTGTTGGCCAAAAAGCACAGGCAATTCTTTTGTAGCTGGCACCGTCGCATGCTTCTAGACATGCTTTGGCTTAGGTGCATGATGCACTCTAATGCTAGCTTTTTAAAATTTTTTTTTTTTTTTAATTTTCGTTTTTACTTTTATAGATACCTTTTTTATGTGCTCTAAACATCTTTTTTTCAATCCCCACATGGTTTGGTTTGTTTAATGTTGGTCCTAGCCTTTGACAAAGGATTGTGAGCCTTGGCTCTGTGCTCTTTAGAGAGTCACCTTCTTAAAGATGACTACTGAAATCAAGGAACTGTTTGAAAAAATCAGTTATGTTTACAGTTATTTTAGTTGAACTAATATATATGTGTATGTGCACGCGCTCGTGCACATGTTGTAAGTTTTTTATTTAGTGCAAAACAGCCGTATATGTATGTAGGGTTGATGTAATCATGTAACCATGAAAACAACTCCATCTTGTTAAATTTTGTTTAATTTGAGTATTTTATCTCGGAACAAAGGCGCTGTTAATGAAAAGAAATGTATGGTTTGTTTTCTATTTTTATTCTTTTAATGAAGATGTTATATATATATTGTATTTTATGTGTCCTCTCAAAAATGCTTCTTTGGGCCTCCTGAGCTGTAATAGGCGCAGTGGCCTTTAGTACTTGAACTTTATATGGTGGATTTTAGCCAATGCATGTGGTCCCAATGTCAAATAAAGGATGGAAATTACATTTGGCAACTGACGACCTGGCAAACACTTGTTTGATCAAATCTAACATGGATCTACTTGATTAAACTGCATAAAACTGTCTATTTAGATCTGCATGGAGGAAGCTGATAGGAAAAACATTTTATCGAGTCTGGTTTTGGTTAAGGCATCCTAATACTTTTTGAGGACGTACGGATGACTTCCTAATATCTTGAGCCAGACATTAGGTAATTAACGTCAAATAATGAAGCTTGTATTGACAAATGTGTCGATTAGATTTTGGAAAGTGAGTACTAGAATTGTGTTTGTCTTGAGAGGATTTGGAGATAATACATTTAGAGTTTCCATCATCTTCTCATCATGGTTAAATACCAGAGAAACATAAACTAAAATGAGAATCGATGGAAATAAGGAGGGAGAAGAGTTCCCATGAAGATAATTGTGGATGGTGACATCTCCTTTTCCCACCTCTTTTATATTTTTGCGAAATTTTGAATGCCCAAAATAATTCCAAATGTACTCTATACTATTGCTAACCACAACTATTAAGTACAACTATTATATACTTAAATGGAACCTAAACATATAAACAGAGATGGTCAAAGTGCTCTATACTATTGCTAACAAATATTAATCTGGATAAATGAAAGGAATTACTTTTTTGGCAAAGCTTGCTGGTGCTAATTGCTTTAAAAGAAAGACAGGATCATTTGAAACTTGGAAAAGTTTATAAGAAAAAAAAATGAAGTTGATGCATTGCAATAACAGAGCAAAGAAAGACTTTGATGTAGTTGGAGAACGTAACAAAAGAATCATTTTTTAAATTGAAGCAGCATCAAACCACGAATTAGTGGTTATTGTCATGCTTCAGAAGCCTAAGTATCCTTTTATTTATTTATTTATTTTCAAATGGAAGTTACATTGAGTCCTTAGTCAAGTATGTTGAGCGCTCAATTCCTAAACTCAAGACTAGTACAAGTTAGATCATAAAGAAGGCTTTCTTTGAGTTGAATTCTATAATTTGGTAAAGCGACTCCATCTTCGTGGGAAATTTTAGTGATGACTTTCTATTAATGGTTTCACACAATGGAAATCTTTCCAAAAGAGTTATTGCTAAGCATTTGCATTGTTTTGGACCATGACAATGAGTCACCATAAATAAATGAATGTGTATAAATTATGTCTTCATGTGTATATGTATCTTAAGAAAAAGAATTGTAACAATCAAAGGTCCAAATATGTAAGCAAAATATGAAAAGGGGTGAATCAGTTGCTCTCCCCATATAGGGGGTCATGGGGACATAATAGTAAGAATTGCAATTCATGATCCAAATTGCAAATAGATTTACCTCCAGTCAGATTTAGATCCTAAGTGAAAATTGAAATTCCAATGAGTCACTCCTAAATTGGGTCAGGTCAGTGAGAATAGCATGATTCATTTGTGAACATGTGTTTCTCATTGACATGCCTTTATTCCACGATGTTTAAGACACGTTACACAAAACTCATCATATTGAGTTGAGAAATTCAAAATGATGGCATTTGGCCTTAGTTCCTTTTTCTTTGTTTTGATATTTAACTTTGTGGTGTCTTGTTTCTTGACCTATACTTTGCTAATATAAATTCTACCATATTTAGCTTAATTTATTAAATTATTGTTAAAGAGTATTTTTTTTCAATCTTGGCTTATGAGACTTAACTAAAGAATAGTTTTAAGAACACTGTCAACTTTTTAAGCATTTATCTTATTTTAGCTTTATTTATTTATGTGTTTCTTCTTTTATCTTTTTGGTAAAAAATATTAAATCATTTATAATTCGCTAGCTTGTTAAAATTTCAGAACTTACATTGCTGTGTTGCTTGATGTAGTTGAATATAATACGTAATAATTACTAGTTTTTGTTTTTCATTAATAAAAAAACTTTTTTGCGTTTACTTCCATGTTAAAATTCATCTAATTTTGTCAAATTTTATCGAATTTTTGAATTAAAAATGAAAATTTTATCAAACATTCTTAAATTCTTGAACTTTGTCGAATTATTTTAGTGAATTTTTATAACTTCAATTTTTCATCCACTTCTCACTTCGATGGTAAGAACAAGGAGATAATTCGTAGAAGTTTGCCGAATTTGGGGAAACTTTTAAACTGTGGCAAAAAGTCTGAAGACTTTTCTTTCGTATCTTCAATTGTAATGGACAATTTTTACTTTGTTGGTGAAGGTGGATGTAGAGGAGTGTACTCAAAATTCTTTGTTGTCTTTTTTTCTTTCTTTCTTTCTTTCTTTTCTTTTTTCTTTCTTTCTTTTTTTTTTTTTTTTTTTTGAAGTTGTTGAAGCTTCTATATTTTGTCTTCATCTATACAGTGAAGTCAATTATTGTTTGTATGCATTGCATTTTGTAATAATTTGTCATCTACTTAATAGTTAATATTTCACCAGTTCATTATATAATTTTTTTTTCAAAAAAAAAAAATTCTGAATTCATATTTAATTATATAGAAAATCATTGTCAAACTAATCAGTTATTAATTTTATCATATTTGAAAAGAATAAGAGAGGTAAGGGGGAGGGGAACGAATCCTCTACTTTTGGGCACTTTTTCATTCTCAGTCATGGTTATTGCTTTTTATGCTTTCAAGGGCATGTTGATCTTCTTATGTTGGGCAACTGATTCTGTGGTTACAATGTGAGCTGACTTCATATTCCATCTTCATGTTGGATTTTTCTTAGCTCACTGAAGAATTAGCAAAAATGGAGGAGAAGGTTAAATTAAATGAATCCCTTTTGGAGGCAAAGGTGAATTCATTTAATACTTTATTTACTCTATTTTGTCCTTTCCCTTTTACTACTTGGTTGATATTGTGCCTAATTTGCTGAAATCTCTCGGCAGAATCTTGAAATCAAGAAAATAAATGATGACAAGAAAGCTTCTATGGCTGCCCAATTTGCTGCAGAAGCAACGCTGCGAAGGGTTCATGCTGCTCAAAAGGATGATGACATGCCGCCAATAGAAGCCATCCTTGCACCACTGGAGGCTGAGCTGAAGCTTGCACGTCTGGAGGTTTTGTCTTCTGTCTAAGTTCCAGGACATGATGATTCATATGAAATATTAATATGAATACTGTTCATATGGAAGAAAATTCATTGGTGTCTGCTACTTTGCAGATTGTAAAGATGCAGGATGACAACAAAGCATTAGATCGGCTTACCAAATCAAAAGAAGCTGCCTTAATTGAAGCAGAAAGAACTGTTCGGGTTGCCTTGGCAAAGGCATCTATGGTGGATGATCTTCAAAACAAAAATCAAGAATTGACGAAGCAGATTGAGATCTGCCAGGTATATGGGTCTTACACACACTCTGTCCCCTTCCCAAGTATATATGAATTTTGGCTAATTTATGAGTGGTGCTGTATGTGATAAAGTCCTTCCTATTTCAACAATGTACTGCAATCTGACAGGCTTTTATATTTTTACTGCATTTTTCTACTAGGAAGAAAATAAGATCCTGGATAGAATGCACCGTCAAAAAGTTGCGGAAGTTGAAAAGCTTAGCCAAACTGTGCGAGAATTAGAAGAAGCTGTTCTTGCTGGTGGTGCAGCAGCAAATGCTGTGAGAGACTATCAACGGAAAGTTCAAGAGATGAATGTAAATATGTTTTCCTTTTAATTTATTTTTGTGGATATATCTGGGCTGCAATCCAGGTCTTGATTGCTTTATCTTTTTACACACAGGAGGAGAGGAAAATCCTAGACAGGGAACTAGCACGTGCAAAGGTCACAGCAAATCGTGTTGCAGTTGTGGTAGCAAATGAATGGAAAGATGCTAATGATAAAGTTATGCCTGTCAGGCAATGGCTCGAAGACCGAAGATGCATGCAGGTTTTGTTCTGTCGTGTTAATTTTTCTGTGTATGATTTTGTATTTACTTCTGTGTATTTGACCCAAAAATGTGGATGGTTTCTGTCGACCACTATGATTTACCTGAAGGTTGTTATCACAGGGAGAAATGCAGCAGCTTCGCGAGAAACTTGCCATTGCTGAGAGAACTGCAAGATCTGAAGCACAGTTGAAGGTCAGGTTTGGTCATATAGTGAAGGTGTCTTCTTCTTGATATAGCAGTTTTTTTAATTTTCTGGCGGATGAAGGAAATTGAAAAGTATTTTATTGTATGATTAGGAGAAATATCAATTGCGCCTCAAAGTACTGGAAGAAGGACTGAGGATATCACCTGCTGGCAGTGGTCGCTCTACTCCCGAGGGAAGAAGCGTTAGTAATGGTCGTCGCCAATCGCTCAGCGGAGCAGATAATATTGTCAAGTTATCCTCAAATGGATTTTTATCCAAGAAAACACCATCGTCACAGCTGAGATGTTCAATTTCTACTGGCTCTAGTACAGTACTAACGCATGCCAAAGGAACATCTAGGTCATTTGATGGAGGTTCAAGGTCCCTAGACAGAGGCAAAGTTCTATTAAATGGAACAGTCCCATGCTATTCTCTCAATAAATCTTCCGATGCAACAAGAGATGGAGATTTAAGTGGCATTACTAGAGCAAACCTCGAAGAAAAGCCTAATGAAGTGTCTAATGACTCCGAGGACTCTGTATCAGGATTATTATATGACATGATGCAAAAAGAGGTCATCTCTTTGAGAAAAACTATGCATGAAAAAGATCAAAGCCTCAAAGACAAAGATGATGCTATTGAGGTTGTATGTCTTTCTGATCTGTCTTGTTAGTAGTGTGAACTTAACCTGTGAGCTAATGTGAACTATTATGCTGCAGATGTTATCAAAGAAGGTAGAGACATTGACCAAAGCCATGGACGTTGAGGCCAAGAAGATGAGAAGGGAAGTAGCTGCAATGGAGAAGGAAGTAGCTGCCATGCGTGTAGAGAAAGAACAGGACAATAGGGCTAAGCGACTGGGTAGTTCAAAGGGTGCAACTAATAGTTCTCAATTTTTTCCTGGAAGGTATGTAGAATTTTTACATTCCTTCCCTCTGCCTTATTTTCATTATTTTACTAGGTCAAATTCTTTTTTACTGTTTATTTTGTTTTCAATTTGATTCAAACTTGAAAGAACTCTTCTTTTACAAGACTTTTGATTCTTTTAAATTTTAGAAACCAAATTGTGATTAACACGGAATGAAAATTTGACTTCGCTTCAAACTTTAACCTTTGAAAATTAGAATTAATTCAAAGAGTTAGAGACATTCGAAAGAATTTTTGTAAAAACTTTTCAACTTAGAAAAGTTAGAAAAAATACTATGTAAATGCTAAAATATGTACAATTTCTATTGAAAATGATGAGAACAAATATAAATAAATATATTTTACATATAAAAGTATATATATAATAGTTTGTAACGTGTATTTTAACATTAACAATATTTGATCCACATTGTACATGTTAACTTAAAACTGTTATTAAAAAAGAAATAAAGAGACACTTGTTGTCAATTCCTAATCAATTGATCATTGGCTCATTAGTCACTATAAGCGCAAGTTTATTCGATCTTCACTATCGATTACAATAGACGACTCTCGCATCTTGTTCTTCTTTCAATGCCTCTCCACGTAGGCTCTCAGCTTATTTTTCTCTTGTCTTTCTTCTCTCTATCATCTCTCCTCTAAGCTACCATTCCTTGTTCTTCTCTCGGATAATTACTCGTTTGTTGCACATATTTTGCTTTCAATCTTCTTCATTTATACATAAGAATTTCTATGCACCACATAGATTTCTTCATTAAAAAAATGCCCTTTTATGGCCTTTATGCATTTTTTACTTGCCAAAATCGTCAAAATTTTAATTTTAGGTGAACTTTGCTGATTTCTTTGAAGATTTCAACGAAATTTTGTAGTTTTATAATTACTGTTGAACTTCGCTTCAATTGTCCAATTTACCTAATTAATTCGGCTAATTTTGCCAAAATTCGATTAGTTTTTCATACCACGAATGGAATGACACTTGCAAAAAATCATCCCATAATTGCTTAACACACTTCTCTTTTTGTCTTAACGATTAGTAGTACCAATTTGAAGGTTCTTTGTCAGTGTCATGCTAAAGTGTCCTAATGTCATATGGGGCATGGCATTCCTTTTCTTCCAAGTTTCTTCAGCTTTTAATTGGAGAAGGTCCAAAAAATATGATCTAACATTTTCAGGGAGCTTGAGGGCAAAGGTTCAAAATTCAAATGAGTTATAGGTTATAGCTAAGTGACGATTTAATCTAAATACTCCACCAGCTTGCACAACCCCACAACGTTGACACTTGATTGTCATCTGATCATTACTTCATTATTTATTTTAATCTTAATCTATTGTATTTGTTGAACTTGTATCAAATGTATCTTTCATTGATTGGGTGCACCTATTGTCGAGCATGGGAATTTGAGTTTCTTCCATTAGTTAAACCTGATTCTGAGACAAATTTTCTGGATTCCAGCAATCACTGAGAATAGAGAGCAAAAATGTTATCAAATTTGGTGCTTAGGACATCCCTAGTAAATGTACTGCATTTGCTGGTTCAGGTGCAATGCCTTACTATTTAATCTGTTAAATCCAGTAATGAAGTTCCTCCAAAAGAGGGGGAACTTCACATTGTTGCGTGCTTCTGTGTAATCTGGAAATGATGCTTTTGTCAGTAACTCTTCAATTGCATTGTGTGCAGAAATATAATACGTAGTGGGTAGAGAGCTGATGTGCAGCATCCAACGATTAGTAGTACCAAGTGAAGATTTGGTGAAATGATTCTCATTAGGCATTGATCCCTCCTGTCTTTGTTTCTTTCTTTGATGATTGTATGCCGTTGTCCTTGTGATCATTGATCTTGGGAAGGTGTCAAAGGAAGGTTCAAGGAAAGCAAAAAATAAATATATAAATAAAACAGGAAAAATCTTATCTGCTGCTGAGCTGGCTATGGTACATGTGCTTTGTAGATGCGAAGCTAAGATTTGGGCAGGCTTTGTCAGTAAGATTCGGTGGTTGTGTGGTTGTATAGGTTCTTTGGGTTGGGTTTTCTACTCATTCCTTCTCTCTCTCTCTCTCTCTCTCTCTCTCTATATATATATATATATATATATTGTGTGTGTGTATGTAATTCTTTCAGTTTAGGGTGTGTTGGTTCAAAGTTGTGAATATTCTTATTAGCAGATCAACGGTTTTGTTGCTATATTTCGTTGCATGATTTAGGTTTTTGGTAGTTCACACGCATTTGCTAGCTGGTGAGTCAGTCAGACAGGTTTGTGTAATTTTACAGAGCGTTGTTGTTCTCCCATGTACCCATATTCTAATGTGTTTAGCCAGCAGAGTGTAAGAACTATGTGCTTCATGTCTGTTATATGCTTCATGCAACCCGAGAGGTTATTAATGCTGACACGCTTCCATCTTGGTAATTTCTCCACCTGGATCTCTAAATGTGGTTCAGCTTTCTAGATTAAGTTGTGGCTATTCATAAATCACAGTCATGTTTGGCATTCCACTTTATCCATTGTTATTCGGTTATATTGTCCTTTTATGTCTATGAGGTTGGAATGGGTGCATTACTCAGTAGGATATAAATCATGTTTGCCGGTTTTATTTGTGTGTGGTATTTCAACTAAAATATTGA
Organism: Tinospora cordifolia; assembly: GCA_030144865.1. Taxonomy (NCBI): domain Eukaryota; kingdom Viridiplantae; phylum Streptophyta; class Magnoliopsida; order Ranunculales; family Menispermaceae; genus Tinospora; species Tinospora cordifolia. The sequence continues at coordinate 4,171 of JAJIYU010004299.1, read as the reverse complement.
TACATATGTAATTACGTTGAGGTCATTGTTTTATCTGTTGTATGTAAGACTTTCCGTAGACCTGAAGTTATAGTTTTTGTTAAAAAGACATCCCCTCACCCCTCTTTTTCTCTCTCTTGAAGTCATTGCTATCAGGGCCTTTATAACATTTCACTAGTTCTCGTATGTAAGAAGGGAAAGTTCTGAGAAATTTGAATCTTAGGCTATAAAGTGGGCCCCGAAGAAGTTAAAATAATAATAATAATAATAATAATAATAATAAAGTTTTTGTTTGGAAAGAAATGAAAAAAATGGAAATATTATTTTAACTGTTGCATATATATATATATAACACTAATAACTATTAATTGAATTGAATTGATATCATACATTATAAAATGTAGCAAATAATTATTAAGAATAAAAGTATCAAAGCAAGACTATGAGCTAAGCCTTTACATCAGCTTCTTGTTTAAGCTAAAGATCTTTCCTTGGCTATTAAAAAAGCAATGGCCGTAGCTACGAAACAATGCCTTGAAATGAAATGTTGTGAAAATGAAATAATTACACTATAGAAAAGGTATTTTTTTAAGTAATTGATTACATCAATATTGTATTATCATTGCATCATCAAGCTTATAAAATTAATATTTACATGATTTAATTATATTTATAACATTCCTCTTTAGATGTCTATTGCGGTATGTAATATGCCTTGTGAAACTTTGATTGAGAAAAATCTTGTGAAAAAGTTTAAGTAAAAAAAAGGGTACACAATTCTTTCGATTATTTGAGCTTTTCTTGTTAAAAACTTTACCAAGAATGTTTTAATGTAAAAAAAAAAAAAAAAAACTTTAACAAAAAAAAAAAAAGAAGCACATCAATATTGTCTCTTCCTCATTAGAACATCGTTGGAGACTTTTAAATTGTCTCATTTCAATTTTATAAATTAATTTATCAAATGTTGTAGCAAGTGGTGCCCTTGTCAATAAATTTGCAAGATTATTATATGATCTTATTTGATAGATATTAATTTATCTGTTCTTTTAGAGTTCATGCATGAAAAAACCTTTGGTAAGATATGTTTTGTTCTTTCACCCTTGATATATCCTTCATTTAATTGTGTAATGTAAGCAACATTATCTCCATGCAAGATTGTGAGATTTCTTTATTTAAAGGTAATTTACAATTTTTTTAATATAATAGGTTATTAATCTCAATAGACACACTCTTGACTTACCTCATAAAATGTTATTGATTCAATGATGTTTGAGAAGGTTATAGTTAATGATTGTGTTGGAAACCTTCATGAAATAATAGTCTTATCGTACGTGAGTAAATAACTCCTTGGAGAATGTGTTTTATGCGAATTAGACAAATATCGAGCATTGACATAACCCATCAATTCTAGCTCTGAATTATTAAAATAATATATATATTTATCGATTGGTCCTTAAGGTATTGCAAAATGTGTTTAATATCAATTCAATGCTTTGGAGTCGGAAAAAAATTATGTATTACCAATAAATTTATTAAAAATGATATATCATGTCTTGTATTATTAGCACAATACATGGACATCAATTGCTCTAAGATATGATATTTCAAGGTCAATAATCTCTTTATTATCATCTTTCAAAAAGATCATATGACCATTGGGGCACTTAATGAGTGTGCTTTATCTATGTAAAATGTTTTATTAACTTTTTTGATATACCTTAATAGATGAATGAAAGTTTCATCTTCCATATGTTCATAAACTAAGCCAGAATTTTGTCTTTTCAAAGTTTTTCATAATTGATCAAGGATGATCCAAATGATCGTATTAAATAATAAAAGTATCTAAGTCAATAAACTAATGGTTTATTGTTACATTTGATTTCATTATACTTATTTTGCATAGTATAAGGCAAATGAAAAACATGACAACTTTTCTATGATTGATTTCTTCCTAAATATATTACTTGTTATGTAGAAGTATTCAACACCTTTTTTATTCATTGTCTAAATAGGATATCCATTTCGGTGGATATCTTTAAAACTAAATGAATTTTGTTTGAGACATATGAGAAGATAAGACATTATCAACTATATTTTTTTTTTTTTTTTGTGTTATTAGGTATACATAATCAAGTCTTTTGGAGTATTCAATTAATTTTGCACTATTGATTAAAGAGTTCACATTTTTTTTTGCCCAGTTTTAAGTTCATGAAAATATCTCTCATTTTTTAGTATTGTGTATGTTATTGCACTATTAAGAAAACATATATCTGTTAATAATAAATAAGAATATTAAATTCATAAGAGAAAATAAATTAAAACAAAACATAAATAAAAATATTACATACATATACATTTGGAATTATTAATTAAACTAAACAAGTTAAAATAAATTTCATATCTTTTGGAAATGTTCATCATCAAAAAAATGATCAAAGTTACCTTCAGGGCAGTAATATCTAATTTGTCATATTATTATGGTCACAGCTAAGAACTTGATTAGAAAAATTTTCCTCAATATTTTTATCTTTTCTTTTCAATAATTTTTTTTATAAAAATCAATAAAGTGTTTTGACGTACGAAAGGTACGTGACTAATGTTCTTTTATTGCACATTGGTGGCATGCATTTTTAATACTATTGTCTTGTGGTTTCTTATTGTTGTACCACTTTCAGTTGTAATTTTTTTTTAACCAATTGATGAATTACTTTGACTACCATGAGTGTGAAGATTGTTTTGTCTAAAACCATGTTTTTGGCTATTACCTTGACAATATCTTTTGCTATTTTTACAATTACAACACTTAGTCACATTCGCTTATGAGAATGGAGCAACGCCACTAGGTCAGGCTTCATACTTTCTCATTAATAATTTATTGTTTTGTTTGTCAACAAGAAGACAATAAATCAATTCTTAGTATTTTTTGAAGCTTTTTCTCGGTATTGTTGCTGTAGGAGCATATTTGAGACATGAAATATGAAGAATATTTTTCTAATATATTATAGTCAGCATCATTTTTACCATATAGTTTTAACTGAAAAGTAATTTTAAACATTGGAAAGTTATATTTACTTATGAATTTAAAGTCTTTGAAATGTAAATGGTTTCAGTTATTCCAATCCTTTAGTAAAACAATTATTATTAAGTGATCATATATTTCTTTAAGATTTTTTTCAAAAGGTAAGGGGATCATTTCTTATGAATACTCATTTTTAGATCCTCATGGGAATAATGACAAAGAAATATTCACTTTGGCATGGTTTTAATGTGATGCATTATTTTTAACTATAATAATTTCTTTAAGACTATTAACATCAAGATACATCTTAACATTAATAACTCATGATATGTGTAATGTCAAAGGCAACAAGCTTGAGTTTAATTACATTTGACATAAAAATAAAAAGATTGCTACTTACTTGAAAAAAAATTAGGTAGAAAGAAATAAATGGGTAGAAACTTGTCCAAAAATAAGTTTGTAGCAATAAGAAAATAGTAAAAACTTGTGTTTGTAGTAAGAAAGGAGCAACAAAACTCGTGCTTGTGGTAAAAAAAAAGTTGTTGAAACTCATGCTGATAACGTATTATGCAAATAAAATAGTTTTACTAAAAAAATAAATAAAAGAGAAAAATATATATATAAGAGGAGGTGAGAGTCTTGTTCATTAAGAAAATTTTTTGATAATTTTTTTTATACAGAAATAAATATTTAGAGTCTTATATATAATTTTTTTAATCATTAAAGAATTTTCACCGAGCAAGATTAATTTTTTTTATTATTAAGAAACATCAACAATTATATTTAATTTATTTATTACTAAAAAAATTAATGACTCTAATAAATTTTTTATTAAATAATTAATTATATTAATTTTTCATCCTCATGACCTTATCTATATTATTTAATTATATTTATAACAATTGAGCATTTTTCGGGGCTAAAGTTACTTTGCCATTGGTCGAGATAATCAAGACGAAGAGAAGGGAAGATTTATTTATTTATTTATTATTTAATAAGGAAAGGGTAAAAGACCCACGTTGACGCGGAAGACCTATGGAAAATTACCTATATGCATTAGATTATAACAAAAAGAAATCATCAAAAATAAAAAAAATCTCTACTTCTTATATAATTGTATCATTTATTTACTCCTTTAACATTTATAAATGTTAATGATATATATATATATAT
>JAJIYU010004298.1:0-24561 GCA_030144865.1 Tinospora cordifolia | reverse complement strand
CTCTTTGATTTGTTAGCATCCCTTGTACTTCTAAGAATCTTCTTCAAATAAGTTACAACAATCTCTTTGGCCGCTGATTTCGCCCTTTGTATAAAAAAAATTAAAGATGTTTTATACTCAAATGAAAACTAACCATGTTCACCCAGAAACATAAACCGATGAGCAGACCATGATTCGGATTAAAAAAAAAAAAGAAATGAGCATAGAATGGTGAGTAGAGAAATGAAGAGCAGAGAACAATGACCAGAGAACGATGAGCAGAATACAATAAGCAGATCTAGAACTTTAGAGCACTATTGGATTGAAAGAAATCGAATACTGTTGAATGCAAGCGAAGATGTCAATTAAAAAAAGAACAGTGAGCAGAGAAACAACAAGTAGATAACGATTAGCATGACAGATGATTGCAGAAGGTCAAAAAACTAGGACATGAATGTAGAAGGTCAAAAAACTAGAGCACAGTCGTAGAAGGTCGAAATTGAAAAATTAGGGCACAACTGCTAATAAACACAAGAAAGGCATTGCTGAATTTCAACAAATATAAAAAGTGGTTATACAAATAAATTGTCGAATTTGGCACGCCTCAATTAAAATATGGTATTGTTATAAATAAAACTAGAATTTTGACAAAATTGAAAACTTTATAAAAATATTTTTAATAATATTTTTAAAATATCGACATTTTTGTAAATTCCTCTAACTAATAAAATATTTAGGCTTGGTTTTAACTGATTATAGTCCTTCAATCATTTGGGTCATTGTATAGCACACTTGGGCTTAGTGTTGTCTAGTCCATTTTATTAGAGCCTATTGGTGCGAGGGGTGAACGTGACCTATTCAAACCTACCTGTCCCAACCACAACCTAACCATCTCGACCCAATATTTGGTCAGACGAGTTGGGCCTCCCTTTGTTGTAGGTTGAGTTGGTTTGGATTTTTTGCAAGCCAACCCGACTTGATCAGTCGAGTCAAAAATGTGGGTCGGGTCAATCCAACCCATGAACAACCCTAGTTGGTGCATTTCATTACCAACATCTGGAACATGTTCAACGGCTTTCTCAAGCCTTGTTCTAGAGGCCCAACTGCTGTATCATATACCCTAATTGTTAATGTGCCAGATGGTATTATATCAAAGACCAAGGATAAAGGGTCGGTTAATGATTTTAATGTCAACAACATAAGGTTCATGTTTCACACATTCAATTTGCAGATGACTCTTTGTTTTTGATCAACAATTAACGATGGGTGCCATTTGATGTTCACAATGAAGTTGATGACTTTCGTCTACTTCATTTTGAACCTCAAGAATCAACATTAAATTGTTCCAAGTGTCAAATTGAGGAAGAGGTGAATGCTATGGCCGGGGATCCTACTTGAATCATGGTCTTTGCATTGTCTGGGTATGCCCTTCAATGGCAATCCTCTCAAAATGTCATTCTCTGATTTTAGCATTCACATAATATTAAATAGGTGAATGGATGTTGTAATCAAAAATAAACAAATAAACAAAAGGTGGCTGAACGGAAGGAGAATTATATGTCTAGGGGTGGGCATATCAGTTTCTTGAGGTCTGTTCGAACTTACTTCATGTTTACTTATCCTATGCACAAGATGGTGGCTGCTCTTATTAAAAATAAAAATAATAAAAACGGCCTTCTCTTTAGAAAAATGAGAGTTGGATCATTAAGAGTCCACATAGACTGCAGCTCATCAATAGAGGGATGCTAGGATGTCTCCTCATGTCATCTTTAAAATCCCCTGAAAAATTTGTTCATTCAATCCATCCCATGTTCTCTTCCTTGCTCAAGCGCAAGGTTGGCAGTGGCTCTTCCATTTGCTTTTTGGAGTATATATATTGCTCTTCATCTTCAGTCTAGTCTTTGTTCCCCAAGATTTTTTTTTGGTTATCCAACTTACATAACGCTCCTGTACCTTCTTTCATTAACCTTTCCTCCCACTCGTCATTCAATAGCTCGTCCAAACAAGAGCCTTCTTCCTAGACATAACCTTCCTCCTGCTTTTGAAAAGATACCGATTCACTTGGATCCTCTTGCCTTAGTCACACTAGACAAAGATCACATTGTTTGGGCTGAAGATCCCGTTGGTCACTTCTCCACGGATCTTTCTTCTAGGTTCATTACTATATGCCTGATATTTCAGTTCTTACCACCTATATTATAAGTTTGAACAGTGTTGATATGCCTTCTGCCACATCATAACCTGATTCATACACAGCATATAGTTAATTAGTTTAAGTTGAACATGAATAAATTTAAATCAAAACATGTTAAACATAATTAAATACTAATTTTTTGTTATAAAGAAATTAAGTTACTAAACTCAAAAGTAATATGTTTAACAAATAAGTTAAAAAAATACATATTATCAATGTCAATGACAATTTTTACTTTTCAAATAATTAATTTATTATATTTTTAATAAACTTTTTATGTTTTATATTTTATCAAAACTTATTACAAAAAATAATTTTTAATAGATTTTATATAAATATACACATATAACATAATTAATAAATAAATTAAATTTAAACTAGAATATCATACCACAGTTAATAAATAAATTATGTTTAAATTTATAACATATAAATAATATTCATTTTCAACAAGGCCCATTTATACCCTATCCAAAAACTTCTTCCCTATCTTATCACACCATCTTGAAGTTTATGGGGCGGAAGTAACGAGACTGCTACTCGTGTTTTACGACTGCAAAAGTTTTCTAATTGAGATCTGAATATTCTCCATCCGGAGGGTGGTACAAGAATTAAGTAGTGTCCATGGATATATGGAGCGTATGATGAATGGGAGAGCCAAGAACAATCATTCAAAAAATATGCAAGTAAATTAAGGTTTCATACGAAAATGAGAAACTGGAAAACAAAAAAGGGGGTATAAAAGAAGTCCTTAACCTAGAGGGTATAACAACTCTAGATCACACAATTCAGCAGCCATTGCAAGCAAACGTTCAATATCAAAGAATAAAAACAAGAATCATTATATCCATTTACTCATCGAAGTTTTTTCACATCTCAACGGACATAAATAAACACCACCAAACAAAACTGCTACAAGAACTCAAAAACTCGGCAGTTCCCGAGCCAGAGAAGAAGCCTAATCAAGGACAATTGCCATTCCTGCCCTATTCTTTCTTTTCTTCTCTTTTTCTCCTCCTTTCAGGCAAACAACTGGTGGGCAAAAACATATTTATTGTAATATACACTACCTACACCAAAAATTACTGTAGCTCGCTTGGACTTACCGTCAACCATTGTACAGACGCATTGCATTGCTTGAAGATCCACCGGATGAATTATATATATATATATATATATATCACCCAAAAGAATGGCTACGAATGCACGTGCCCACTAAGAACAGGTTGGATGATGCAGCAGTTTCTTCCAAAGGAAGAACAAAAATCTTTCCGTGCATCAATAGAAACTATGATGAAAGGATCGATTGCAAGGCAAGCTGCTGCTGGGGCTGCAAGGATGACCAAGTCATAGCTAAAGTTGAGGGTGGCAATGTCTGCTGAAGCTGCCTCAATAGATTAATCATTCGGCTAGCAGTTTGCCCTGTAACAAGATCCTTGCCAGCACATAGGACCTACATGAATATTTAAATTACCAAAAAAGAATTAGTGTAGTTCAAAAGAATAAAAATATGTACCACGAGATAAGAGTGAAATATGTTGAGCTACTAGGAAAAACTATGAAATATATAGGCATTGAACTCTGTAATACTGGGAACATTGAAGGTGTTTGAGATCAACTATCAGTGAAAAGCAAACTAGAGAAGTTTTTCAGCATTGTAAATTTCCCAATTTTAATTGCATCATCACTTCTTTCCTTGACTATTATTCATGAACATCGTTATCATCAATACAAAGACTACAAGAAACTTTTCTTCTTTAAATTCTTTTCATTGCATATATTAAATGATTTAAGATACCCGTGTATTTCCAACTAATGCAACCAAGTCATAAACAACTTCATATCAGCTCCTAATTCTGCAACAAAGGAACTGACTGACTATGAGGAAGGACAAATGAAGATAACAGAATGCAGAAACAAAACAGGATTCAGATAAAGATAAGAAGTAACCAAATAGCATAAATCCAGGATTGGAAAAAAAAAAAAAAAAAAAAAAAAAACTCTTTTTCTAGCAATGAGTGCCTTGATACAACTCAAGGACCTACAAGAAGCTGGCAAATGGCATACATATTATGAAATATGAATGGAAAGAACTGAAAACACATGAGAGAGCTATTTAATGAGAAATTTGAATGGAACAATAGTATTTAAACAACTATCTCTGACATAAAGGAGAGGAGAGAAAGAGAGGGAGTACCTCTGCAAATACTGCAACAATTTTTGGTAGATACTGATTATTTGGGCCAAGAAGTTCTCTATCTGATCTGTAAACAATGAATAATGATTTAATATTTATTCTAACAGAACTCATAACGACATACAAAATACATGTTTGTAATGGGTGACCATGCGTAGCGCAACCAATGTAGAAGTGCCTCAGAAAGTACAAAATAATTTCTTACCTCTCTACCATTGAACATAGCTGATCATGCACCATTTTTGCCTCAATCAAATCACCTTTTATTGGCAAGCAGTTCAACCAAGCAGGAACAATCTATCAACAAACCTAGAAATCAGTCGATGAAAAAACAATAGATGCTAAAAAAGCTTAAAATGCAAGGTGAACTCTAACGAGGAAGAGAGGGAACCCTCAACAAACAAGCAGGGATGTGAAAAGTTTTTGATCTTAAAATCAAAGAAGTTAAACAAGCAGCGAATAATGCCAAAGTAGTCTACGTACATGATGGCCAGCAGGCTTACTAAGTATGAATGAAGGGGAGATAAACTAAATATGTTTGTTAATCTACAAGACAGGTATATAGCTATTTATAGTATAACTATACAAGAAGTTAAACAAGCAGTGAATAATGCCAAAGTAGTCGAAGTACATGATGGCCAGCAGACTTACTAAGTATGATTGAAGGGGAGATAAACTAAATATGTTTGTTAATGTACAAGACAGGTATATAGCTATTTATAATATAACTATACATGTAACCATTGATAGAGTGGAGTAGAAGAAACAAATTCATGTAGCCAATCCCCTCGCTAGTCATTAAAACGTTTTACATAGCAGAGTTCACTTGGTAATGTAAAAGAAACAAAACTAAAAAGACTTAACGGCATTGGATGTAGTAAAATTGATGATTACATAGCATTGATGACACATGAATGGTTCAAAAAAGTTCAAAATACATTTGAAATTTACATATAGAAGAATATATAATCAGAAACTAACCAAAATGAAATTTTCTTTAGGTTCTGTTTTTTTTAAAAAGAAACTAAGCTTGTACGTATTGTATGTGTGTGTGTGCGCGCGCCTGTGTGTAATTGTTCATATAGAATGTGTTACCATGACAGCCTAATCCCAATTACTTATATATATATATATATATATATATATATATGTATGTACTGAAGTTAATTGCTATTTTTATTATATTTTCATGAACCAAAAAATTAAAAAGAATTGTATCAATTAAAAGAATTTGAAAAGTGGAGACGAAGTTATTTAATACTTATTTGGAAAATATAAAAAGGAAAAAAACATTCAACATTTCAAGAATTATGAAGGTAATGAATTGATGAACCAAAAAGTGGAAAGAATTATTGAGAACCAAAAAGTTATTCAAAGTAAGTGCTTGATCAATTTAGATTCATTTCTAGGGATGGACCATAGAAGCTATTTCCTTACTAGGGAGATTGAATCAGCAAAGGAGTGGTTTAGGTATAAAGAGAAACACATTACATGACTCTATTTGTTATAGAAAGCAAGCTTACGATAGAGTACCTTTAAATCTAATAAGGTGGCCTTTGACAAAATGAAGTTATAAGTAGGTACACTGACTTGGTAAAGGATATGTAATAGAATATTAGAATGATAAATTAGCAAATACAACACTAGGATTAACCAGAGAATTCTTAATTATAATAGGTTTACATCTAGCATCAGCCTTGAACCACATGTTGGTACTAATCAATGGTGGGTATCGTGATATCTCAAATATTATTCATTATTGAGATAGCATTAATCATAAATTTAAAGCAGGAAGCAAAGTAAATAACAAGTTTGACTGTTGAAGCAATTCAAAATCAAGAAAATAAGATAATAGGGACAAGAATGAATGTATGACCTGCAATGCAGAAATACAAGTTCATAGATATTAAAGATTTTTAAAAAATAAAAAATAAAACAATATTAAGAGCAAAGATCTATAATTTTGTAGACCCAATTAATCAACAAGAAGGTGAATTTGAAGATGCATCAGAAAATTGAAGCAAGTAAGGTCCGGTAGAGGTTATGGGCGCACAAGGGATTAACCAACTATAACAAAATTGAATCAGTTATTTTGAATCAGTTGGTTGGGTTAGCCATAATGTTTGGCTCAGCTAACGTTTGCAAATCTCAAACATTACTTGATTGGGACCATTGGGTTGAATTGGGGTTTGACTCCAACAAGACAAAACTCAACTCATGCGCATCCATATTAATAATTGTACCCCTCATCTTTAGTAATAAGTTGAAAAGGGTATAAAATGATCATATAGAAAAAGAAAAATGCTATTGCGTTAGAATTGAACTAAAGCTCCTTTTTTAAAAATATCAATCACTACTTTATAATATTGAAGGCTTTAAAACTTCAGAAAAGGAGCAAATTTTATCAAACCCATTATTTATATGATAAGATATATCATCGTGGAGCTCTTGGTTGTGTCACTCCTATTTTCTTGTAGTTGACTTACATTAAAATTGTCATTCCAAAGCCCATAAGCCCAACCCTATTATGTTGGGTTTACTTATGTTGGCTTAAGGAGTCCATTGGGTTGGCTTCGAGGTTAGGTTGGATTGGTAAATTGCTAGCACTAGATGTTTCGGTTTGGTCAGAGATTGGCCTCAAAATGATGCACACAGACCTATGTACAACCCTTAGTAAAAGGGTATCTGACTGAGTAAGACTAGCACTATATGATCAACAAATCCCAACAAAGTAGAAGGGCAATTGCATTACAAAATGGAATGTTGGGAAATAAAAAGATCATAATTGCAGAGTCTAATCAATGTTGCAACCAGCACTGAAATTGTAGGGTATAAATTAATACATACCTGAGCTGCATTAATACTCTCACGATGAAACTGGCATATTTTCCCTAGGGATGAGACAGCATTGTCATATGCCATAATATTTTCTGAATGCAGTGCGTTAGGATCTTTTATCACAACATTTAACCTTGAAAGTGCCTCTGTAAAGGGCATATAGACAGTTAATTGTGAGCATCATGCATAGTGCATAAGTTCTGTAAGACACATAGAGGACAAGCTACCTCCAACAAGAGGTTTGAATGCAGATGGACCAAATTCAGCGCAAACACCAATCCCATAAACAGCAGCCTGAAAGAAAAATTAGCTCAAATTAACCATGAGAACTTAGGGTCAAACATCCTAATGTCACTTAAAAGAACAAACCTGTCGAACATCAGCATTCTCATCATTGCAAGCTTCCAACAAGAAAGGAACATAGCTATCATAAAATCTGTTCCATCAACATGTAACATCAACACCTTTACAAGGAAAAATATCACAATTATGATTACTAATTTAATACTATGATTAAGTGCACATACCTGATAGCTGCTTCACCACATTGCTCGGCAACATCATCAAAAATGCATATAGCAATCCTTCTCTCTTCAGCAGTTTTGTCCTTACCCTGTATATTAGAAACTTCATAAGTATGGAAAAAGCACAAATGTTCACAGCAATAATTGAAGGGAAAGTATGGAAATTTTTTCTTTCTCATTAAGATTATTGGAAGTCCACTTTGAGAAATGAAATTGGATAAAGATATCCCTGTTGGTCATTGGTTATTAGGCATACCAGCATAGGTGTTATATATGAAGAAAGCTCATCAAAGAAAGGCAGAAAGGAAGCCCTGAATGTTTTGATCAATGTGCCCAGGCAATCACCAACCTGGATGCAGAAGACTATTATTAGTAAAAGATGCCCAAAATTTTGTGATGAACAACTACCTAAAAGTAGGCCAAGCAGGTCAGCAGAAGTATTAGAAGACAAACTTGATCAAGAACTTCATCTTCCTGCTCATTTTCTTCTTTAAGCAATTCACGCTCCTCTGCATCAAAATCCTCCGCACAGGCCCTCTCAGCCCTTTCTTGCTTCCTAGCAGAGCTGGCAGTTATCACCTGCTTTATCTCATCCACAATGCTTTTTACCTGGTTCTCATCAAGAAGTTGTCCAGAAATCTGAAGTAGTGGATGGTGACAATGATAAGTGAGGATACAGAATGCACTCAGATAGGTAACAGCAGCATAATAACAAATAAATAAATACATCATATAGCCTCCTGAACAGCAAAGAGTGAAATTTTCCAGTATTCTAATTTTATAAAACATGTTCATAGTACTAACAAGGTGCTTACTTTATAGCTAGAAAAACATTGAACACAATACATAAAATCGGCATTTTCATGGCACACAAGGAACAAGTGCAAGATTGAAAGCAGTTTTATCCCATTATCCCTATCAAAATGTAGAACGATCTCAAAACATTTCTTCATCTTTCTCTACTCACTCCTCAGATCAAGGAACTAGTAAAAATTTATCTGTTATAAAACACTTATATTGTTAAAATTAACTTGAACCATTTGCTGAAAAGGGGGGCACTCTGTCCTTTTTATCCAATGCTGAATCAATGACCTATGTATAAAATAAAGAGTTTTTGGACATTTCTCTTGTATTTTTACCAACATTTGTGTCACCCAGTTAGTTGTCTCAGGCTATATCCTATCACTGGCTCACTTGGGCCTTATCAACTATCTTGGATCGATGTGGTCCACCTAATATAGGGCCCATCAACCAGTTTGATAACCTCAAAATGCACACTTAAGGCAATGAGAGACCTTAGCACCTACGGCACAATGTTAGAATGTGCCTGATTAAAGTGAGACAATTCATAAAATAACTCAATTTCACAACAATTATAATATAAAAAGAGATGACTCAAAGGTCTAATCGCAACTCTGCTGGCTGTGTACTGGAAGGAGGACAAGCTAGGTAGTGTCTGTCAACACGAAGAAAAGACCTTCAACATGGTGGAAGTAGAGTAATCAATGTGATTGCCCAGCATGGATGAGCATAGCTCAAAGGATGTGTCTAGTAGTCTTTGATGAGAACGAAAAAAGCAATCAATTGCAGACTTTTTCACGAAGAGATCAAATGAGACACCAGGTAAAGCAAAGTACAAAGCATATACACTTTAATCTGAAGAAATCAATTTTGGCAAAAGATTTAACAAGAGACGATGTACATCATCTCTTTTGCAGGCAAAGGACATGTACGGTAGTTTTTTGTTTAATGAGAACGAAAAGGGCAATTGATTGCAACCTTCTCACTGATCAAAACCCATTTTTGCCCAGAGAATTTACACAAAATAAAATTCAGTAGCAGTAATGTTTCACATACATAGATGGCACGATTTACCTTTATTTGCTTTAATATTTAAATTTGAATTGAAGTAGCAAACGTTAAAGTTTCTGAAAACAAATAACAAATGTGACACCTTCAAGGAACAATATGTTGTTGCTATAGTACCATTATAGCACAACATAAGTTTTCTCTTATGCTTTATGCTCCTTATTATGTGTTGTAGATATTTATTTCAAAAAAATGTCTAAAAAGTGGTTTTATAAAGAGAGGAAGAGCAGGAAAGTGAGACACATGCTTGAGTTGGTTGATCTATTTTTCAAATATAAAGCCATTGAAGTAGGCCCCTACTCAAGACATGCCTAAGGCACAAGCTAGAGCTCAACTTGGCTACATTGAATAAAAGATCAACACATAGGACCTAAAGTTATCAGTCGCATCTTTTGGCCGATTGTTGCCTACAAACAATCCTTGGATAAAACAGCTGACCAAAAATCATTTCTGCAATAGTTAACAAAAGTAGGTGTAAAATGAGTACCAAATTAACTATGGCATCATCATGCATCACTCACAATTGATAGCCAAAAAACCTGATGCTAAATGAATGAGCAACATGCAAGAAAACAAAAAATAAAACAAAAAAGTTGTTTCTATCCCACTAATGTATAAATGAGGCAACTCACACCATGTTTCGTCAAGTCAGGTGACACTTGGCATGCTTTACTTGGACATCAAAAGAAAAGATAAAATAAGAAAACAAGCAAATCAAGGCTCAAGCTAACAACAAAACCATCTCAATATTTCAAAATTATATGAGAACTTGCATGTTATGAAATTCCTGAGGCTCAGCCATTGCTCTTATTTTTAAAACCCATCTCCCCTATTTTTATTCATTTCTTCCATGTTCTGAAGTAAGGCAAGTTACTCCTACGTTTACCTTCAACAATTTTCCTACATCATTTCATCATTATTTCCCTTGTTTTTATTCAAATGCTATGTTCCTTTTTAATTTAAACAGTGTCTCTGATTATACACCCATTTTGGTGAAGATAACAAACTCACGGCTGCACAATAGCCACACATCACCATGCTCACAGTCATGGCTTGGTCACACCTAGCTTGTTAACCCAAATGCCATCTTTTTTTTTTCTTCGTTTCAACCCAAGCACCTACATGCACCATCCAAGTGAAGAAAACACAAGACGAGGCGAAGAAAAACAAAGAGATGGAAGAAAGAAAACACGATTGCCACTACCACTTCCTTGTGCTATTTTTCCACCTCCAAAAGCCTCAAATTGAAGTTGTGGATATGATAAAAATAAATGAAATACAGGAAGATGACCAAAGAGAATGAAGAGAAGAGGAACAAATGAACAAAGAAAGAGGACCTCTTAAAAAAAAAAAAAAAAAAAAAAAAAAAAAAAAGGAAAAGTGGACAGAATGAGAAATAAAATGCACAACAGGAAAGGTTGAGAATCAACCAAAGCAGCCAAAACTCAAGCAATTCTATGGCTAATGGTGGCCTAGAACCTGCATATAATTGAAGCAAAAGAACAAAAGAGGAACAAATAGCAAAGACAGATCACTTAAAGAGGACAGAATGAGAAAAAATGTACAATAGTGAAGGATGAAAATCACCTAAAGGGCCAAAACTCAAGCAATCCCATGGCTAATTGTGGCCCGGAACCTACAAATGGGTCCCCATTTCCAAGAAAAAAGGGTCGTCTTCTATTTGCTCCTACAACACCCAACTGGAATTTTCTGGTTGTACTTGTACTACCAGGACTCAGGCATGGATGTCAGATATTAATACATATCTACAGGTCTAACTTATTCATTTTCAAGTTCTAGGATACAGGGAGTCTATAATATGTTGTTCTTTTTTCCCATTCTTTTAACTTATTGTTTCTTTTATTCTCCCACTTAAGTCAATTTCAAAAATTAGTTGTCATAAGCCATTTATGCTTTCTCATCTTTCCATTGGAGAATATATATAGTAGTAATATTCTAAAATCTACAGTGTCAAATACATATCTCACATGCAAGTCAAATCATTTAGTGTGAAACACGAAAACTTCAAATTAAAGAGTCCAGGTTAAAATGCTTTCTATGTGAAGACGATGGGAAAAAGTAAAGTTAAAAGGACCCAACTCTAGGCAAATGAATGTATTTACAATGCTAGATTCCAATGCCAATTTCATCCCAATCAGTTCAACTCAAAACTCAAATCCTCTAGACTCAATTTGACTTGTTTCCTTTCAAAAAAAAAATTGACTCGAACCCAATTTCTTCAAGTATTTGATCTCATTTTTGCTTCAAGTTTTAATTTCAGACCATGGTAAGAAAATTAGTCGAATTTTGGTGAAATGAGCCAAATTAATTAGGTAATTTGAACAATTGAAGCGAAGTTCACGGGTAATTATGAAATTACAAATTTCGTCAAAATCTTAAAAAAAAAATAGTGAAGTTCACCTAAAATCAAAGTTGCCAAGATTTTTACAAAAAAATGCATAAAAGCCTTAAAAATGACATTTTTTAATGAAAAAATATATGTAGTGCACAGAAATTTTTCTATATAATCATAGAGATTGTTAAAAAAAAAATCTCACTCTAAAAATAAAGAAGATTGAAGGCAAAATATGTGCAACTGACAAGTGATTATCCAAGAGAAAGAAGAAAGAGTGATAGCCTAGAGAAGAGACAATAGAAAGATGAAAGAGAAGAAAAAAATGAGTTGAGAGCCTACGAGGAGAGGTCATGAGAGAAGAACAAGAAACGAAAGCCCCCTATTGTAATCGATAGAGAAGATTGAATAAACTTGCGCTTGTAGTAACTAGCGAGCCAACGATCAATCAATCTAAGGTTTATGTTTGCAAGACTATTAACGTTTAACAAGTTTCTCTTTCTTTCTTTCTTCTATATAACAATTTTAAGTTAAAATGCGCAATGTGCATTAAACATTGTTAATATTAAAATCCACATTAAAAACCATTACATATATACTTTTATATGTAAAATCTATTTATTTATAATTGTTTTCATCATTTTTAATAGAAATCTTGCATGTTTTAGCATTTACATAATATTTTTTAACTTTTCTAAGTTGACAAATTTTTAGAAAGATTTTTTTCTAATTTCTCAAACTTTTCGAATTAATTCTAATTTTTAAATGTCGAAGTTTGAAGCAAAGTCAAATTTTCATTCCTTGTTTAAGACACTTTTTGCCAATCACTAGCAAGCAAGAAAACAAAAAATATGACTTGTCCTAGACCTCAATGATTTGAAAATCAAAATTAATTTTGTGGATATTAATCCAATATGTAAAATTTTTGTACAAATTCTTACAATTGAAGAAGTATAGAAAAAATATTTTTTTTTTGAAACAGAAACTAGAAATATAATAAAGTAATCTTTAGCCAGACGAGAAATCTAGCTAAAGGGTACAAAACTGATCCAACTAGTTTTGAATTATAATATTCCCCCCATTACAAAGCCATTCGCCAAAGCTATAACCCTTTCCAAGTTTGGACACAGAGATCCATGTTGCAAACAAGACATTGCACCTCTCCCAAATTAACCAATCCGATTTACATTTTTCCATAAAAAGTCTTGCATTGCGTTCTTCCCAGATATAATAGAACGCAGCCAACAAAATAGTTCTCCAACATGGTTGAATTCTAGCATTCAGCTCCACTTCCGGAATCTGAAACAGGTTTTCACCATCTAGAGGGACAATACTGTTATTCCTCTTACTCCACCATCGCCACACTTTCCGCACCACACTGCATTCTCCAAAAAGATGTTGAATCGTTTCTACATTATTCCAACACATAACACATATAGAATGGTTCAGAGAATGGTTAGGGAAGCATTTTTGGATATTATCGTTTGTACTAATCTTCCGCAAACTGATTAACCATGCCACTATGTGAGCTTTGGTAGGGCTTTTGACCTTCCAAATTATCTCACTAATATTGTTGGTCTGAGAGTCTCCTCCTCCTAATTTAGTCATAAAAAAACCTAACCGAGAATCTATTATCCTTTTCCCCTTGCCATATGGGTTGGTCATCTTCATTTAATTCATTTAGCTGGAAATTGCTAAGAGTAGACAGTAATTCTCCTAATTCATCCAGATGGTTGTCTTCCACACAACTGCATAAATGTAGATTCCATCCCCAATGCACTCTTTCCCAATATATAGCGCGGCTCATGAATTCTGTAACTGTCGCATTCTGTTTAGTGCACTTTCTAAAAACGAGGGGAAATATATCTTTTAGTCTACCCTGTCCACACCACTGATCGTCCCAGAAGTCCACTTTATCCCCTTTGCCCACCTTCCATAAAATGAACAGACTTATCTGGTTGTAAATATTATAGATTCCTTTCCATGGAGATCTATGGCTCCTTTTCTTCTTTAATCTAGCCTCTTTACCGTGATTCTTGGTCCCATGAATACTCTTAATGATTCTGACCCATCGTGCCTCTGGTTGTTGTAACATCCGCCATAGCCATTTACCCCTTAGGGCAATATTCCTCTTCATCAATGCCCCTATACCTAGCCCCCGTTTGGTAATATCACGGCATACTTGATCCCATTTCACCAGGTTATGTCCACGGATCTCATATGTTTGATGCCACAGAAAATTCCTCATGCACCGTTCAATTGAAGCTGCCACCTTCCTTGGCATTTTAAAGATGGACATAAAGTACGTTAGCAGGGCTTCCAATGATGATCTAATCAGCATTAGTCTTCCTCCTCTCGACAGAAGGCTTTTCTTCCACCCGGCTATTCTTCCTTTCATGATCTGAATCACTGGTTCCCAAAACCCCATTCTATTTGGGTTGCCTCCTAAAGGCACACCAAGATACTGCATTGGCCATTTCCCAACAGAAAGCTTAAGATTCATGGCCTGTTTAGTAACTATGTCTTCTTCCATATTAATACCCAACAACTGGCTCTTTTTCCTGTTAATCTCCAGTCCTGATAAGAAGCAGAACACATTGAGAATCTCCATAATAGTGTCAATTTCTATCTTTTTATTCTGCATAAAGACCAAACAATCATTAGTGAACAGAATATGGTGCAGTCTAATTTTCTCTTTGCCCACCAGCATTCCTTCCAGTCTATCTGCATTAATAGTGTGCTCCATAATTCTTGAAAAAGTGTCAACCACTATAGTATATAGAAACGGGGACAGAGGATCCCCTTGGCGTAATGCTCAATGGCCATCAAATTTTCCAATCGGCCGTCCATTGATAAAAACAGAATAATTGATTGTGTGTAGACATGCTTTGATCCAGCTCCTCCATTTGTCTCCAAAACATTTCTGCTTCATTACAAAATCCAAAAACCTCCATCGAACAGAGTCATAGGCTTTAGAGAAATCGACATTTAGAACCAGCCCTTCCTTCCCATTAATTCTACAATCTTCAACAGCTTCACTTGCAATTAGAATAGCATCTACTATCTGCCTGTCTCTTACAAAAGCCATCTGGTTTTCACCAATTGTTTTGGGAAGAACAGTTCTTAATCTGTTACTCAAGGTTTTGGCTATGATCTTGTAAATGCTTGTTGTGAGGC
The DNA here is from genome assembly GCA_030144865.1 of Tinospora cordifolia. NCBI lineage: Eukaryota > Viridiplantae > Streptophyta > Magnoliopsida > Ranunculales > Menispermaceae > Tinospora > Tinospora cordifolia. Next base: position 9,430 of record JAJIYU010004298.1, on the reverse strand, counting down.
TGATGGGTCTAAAATCCTCAACTTTCTTGGCGTTCTATTTTTTCATAATCATGCAGATGTACGTCTCATTCACCTTCCTGTTTTTTTTTTTTTTGAGCAAAAACTAAAAGATTATATTATATTAATAAAAGTTTAAGTACATTGTCACATGAGAAATCCAACAAGAAAGCAAAATACAAAGATTACAATGATTGTAGAATGTTTCTCCCATTCCCCAAAAGATAATCCCAAAGAGACTTTAGAATTAGAGATCCACGAGGCAAACGAAGTGTTGGATCTCTCTCATATCATGTGGATTTCTCTCTTCTTCTCCTTAAACATCCTAGAGTTTCTTTCCTCCCACACCGTATACCAAATTGCTACCATGAGAACACTCCAGTATTGTCTTATTCTAGACAGATTTCCATTTGTTGTCCCTAGGTTCATATCCGAATCAATTGGAGGATTGATTCTTGGGTCCAATTGTGACCATATCTGCCAAATTGTGATGACCACATTGCATTCCATGAAGCGATGTGAACTGTCCACGTTCTCCCTGCACATGAGGCAAATAGAAGGGTTTAGATAATAGTTGGGAAGGCGTTTAAGAAGATTTTCTCCTGTTTTCAGTTTGCCTAGACTCCATTGCTATAGAAATAATTTCACTTTCAAAGGTACTTTTATGTTGCAGATAAGAAGAGGAGAGTTTGTTGTTGCTTCCAGATTCTCTTGTAAGATCCTTTTCATAAAGGATTTCACTGTGAAATAATTCTCCTTTCCTCCGTCCCAAACTGGCCTGTCTTCCCCTCCCTCTTCATTCCAATGGAATTCTTGAAGATCATTTAAAAGTTGCCCCAATTCCTCCATTCGGTTCTCCCCAATGTTTCCCCCTATGTGAAGATTCCATCCGTCTTGCCCGCCTATCTCCCTATCGTTTATGGTTTTGAACTGAGAGTTGGCTGCCTCATGTTTGTTTGAAATTTTGAATATGTTGGGGTATTTGTCTTTTAACTTTATCCGACCACACCATCTATCTTCCCAAAATGCTACAAAGTTTCCTTATCCTATGTTTGCTGATGTAGGGGCGAATTTTCTCATATAAACTATGAATTCCTTTCCAAGGGGATTTGTAGCTACTTTTCCTATTTTGACCCGCCTCTTTACCAAAAGTCTTCCTACCATGAATGCTTTGGATCACCTTCACCCACATTGAGTTTGGCTGCTCCATCATTTTCCATATCCATTTCCCTCTCAGAGCAATATTTTTTGCTTGAAGGCCTCGTATACCTAGCCCTCCTTTTTTTATGGGTCTACAGACTTGCGCCCAACTGACCATGTTTATTTTCGATTGAGCATCTTCATTCTTCCATAGGAAATTCCTCATCTAACTTTCTAGGATATTAGACACCGTTTTTGGAAGTTTAAACAAAGACATGTAGTAGGTTGGCAATGCTTCCAAGACTGATTTTAGGAGCAACATTCTTCCTCCTCTAGAGAGGTAGCTTTTCTTCCACCCCGCAGCTCTTCTTTTCATAGTCTGAATCACAAGATCCCAGAATCCTATCTTGTAGGGATTTCCTCCTAGAGGCATTCCCAAATAAATCATAGATCATTCCCCTTCGCTTATTTGCAACAGAGCAGTCAGGCGGTCAACTTCCTCCTTTTTCATGTTGATCCCCAACAATTGACTTTTTGTACCATTTATTTTTAGTCCTGACAAGAAGCAAAATGTCTGCAGCACCTTCAACATTATTTGAACTTCTCCCTGCTATTTTTCATTAATATAAGACAATCATCTGCAAACAGTAGATGAGTTAGTTGAAATTTGTCCTTCCCTACCAACATGCCTTGAATTGTCCTTGACTGAGAGGCCTTTTCCAGAATTCTTGTAAAGTTGTCTGCCACAATGGTGTAGAGGAATGGGGATAGAGGGTCTCCCTATCTCAATCCTCAATGGCCAAATATCTTCCCTCGGGGTCTTCCGTTTATAAAAACTGAAAAGTTTGTGGTTTTGAGACATCCCTTTATCCACTTCCTCCATGTGTGTCCACATCGTTTTTCCTCCAAAACATAATCTAGGAATTGCTAGCGCACAGAGTCATAAGCTTTCGCAAAGTCAACTTTTAGAAGGAGACCTTGTTTCCCATTAACTCTATAATCTTCCACTGCTTCATTTGCTATCAGTACTGCTTCTATTATTTGTCTCTCTAACAAAAGCTAGTTGATGTTCATTGATGGTAGAAGGAAAGACAATCCTTAGTTTGTTAGCTAGTGTCTTAGCTATTATTTTGTATATGCTCGTGATGAGGCTAATGGGTTTGAAATCCTCCACCCTTAAGGAGTTAATCTTCTTTGCAATTAGACATATGTAGGTTTCATTAACTCTCCTGTTAATAATACCATCCGTATGAAATTCCTTCATACATTCCAAGATATCCTTTTTGACCGTCTCCCACTCTTTTTGGAAAAAAAAAGCCATTGTATATCCATCAGGCCCTGGGGCTTTTCCCCCATCGCAACTGAAGACAGCCTCTTTAATTTCTTCTTCCTCGAAGTCACGTTCCAGCCATTTGATGTCTTCCATAGAAATTCCATGCCAGTTTATCCCACCTACCCTCCATTTATGATAATTCAACTCCTGATATTGGGTAGAAAAATACTCTAAGATCATTCTTTCAAAACTCTCTTCATCTTCCATCAGGTTGCCTTCTTAGTCCTCTAATTTTGTAATTGAGGCTCTAGCTCTTTTGAGGGAAAGAATTATGTGGAAGAATTTACTGTTGATTTCCCCTTCCTTTGCCCACTTCAGTTTGGCCCTTTGTCCCAGTTTCCTCTCCAAAATATTTTGGATGGCCCGAATTTCTTCAATTGTTTTTCGTCTTTCAAGGATTAACTTCGGACTATCTTCAGTTTGCAATTCCTTCTCAACTTGAGTTAATTTTGTCTGTAAGAATTCGGTATTTTACCTCATCTTGATCACATTGTCCTTGCCTCCAGATCTTTATCTTGTCTTTAAGATTTCTTAATTTGGACATCATCTTATATCTTGCCCATCCGTGGCTAGCATCCTTCTCCCATTCCTTTCAGATTAACTCCTGAAAGCTCTTCTGCTGAAGCCATGAGTTCTCTAGTCTAAACGGGGCTGGGCCCCACCTACTCTCCCTAATGTCCAGTAGGAGAGGCCAATGGTCCGATATTACTCTCTGCAATGCGATGTTTCTCATGTCTGGTTCTTGAAGATTCATTTCCTAAATCCAGGCATCAAACTTCTCCATAGTCTTCGTGATATGTTTACTTACTCCATGTTTCTAACCATTTTGAAGTGTCCTAGGCACCAAGATCCTTGAACATAGTTAGAGATTGCTGCTAACTCAATGAGACAATTTCCCTTGCCTTCATTATCGCGGGGACCATAAATGGTTGTATACCACCAACTTCCAATGTCCTTGCTATTAACTTTGACAATGATCAAGTATGTGCCTTCCCATTTTTCTTCCAATGTCATACTTCTTACGTCCCACATTATCAGGATCCCTCCTAAGGTGCCCTCTGCCGGTAGATAATTCCAATCCACGAATCTTCTTTTCCAAATGGCTCTGATTAAGTCTTGATTCATTACTCTCTTTTTGGTTTCTTGGAGAGCAATCAGGTCTGTTTTTGCAACTGATATTACTCACCCGATTACTCTTTTCTTGGTTTTCGAACCACAGCCTCTGATGTTCCAGCTAAGAATCTTCATGATACAGAAAGTCCCCAAGGGATAGTAGCCCAACCTGTTATGCTGCTATCAGTTGAGCTTTGATCGATAACAGAAATTCGTTGATTCTTTGGTATTCTGCCATCTGTGTGTTTCTGTCATTTTCAACACTTCTCTAGCTTGATATCAGTTGTTGTTCTCCTTCTGACATGGGCACCTTCTATTTTTGAATGTCTCTGTCTTGATCGGTATTGTCTTAATCTTCACTTCCCTCTCTTTGTTGCTTGCAAAAGTCCCCTTTCCCTCCTACCCCCCCAAGAAGAAGAAAAAGATGTGGGATCAGAGTGAGTGAGACATACCTAGTTCATGTCCACTTCTGCTCCCTCTTGTTCGTCCTGTGTCGTCCCTCCATTAGAAGCTCCTTCGTCTCCTTCTATGCATGTCTCCGCTACGTAGTCCGACTCCAAATTATCAATACATGCATTATAATCTGATTCCAATTCAAGATCGAACTCACTTGCCTCTTTTTGCCCGGCCCAGTAAGCCGTTATCCCCTTTTTGTTTCTCTGGGCTTGATTTTTAGCTCTTTGATATATCTTGAGTATGGACCTGTTTCTCGTTGGCCCGTGCTCCATATTTGTCTCTCTGTGGGCTTCTGTTAGGATAGGCCTCGTCCCCCTCGTTGCCTGCTGGTCTGACCCGTGTGAGTGGGCCTGTTATTTCGGCCCATTTGTTTATTGTCTGCTCTGTCTTTTGATTCCAATTGCCCAAGCAGTTTTGTTGTTTACTCAGGGTCTTCTGCTCCTCCGTTTGCTTGTTCCTCTTGATATTTCCATCCTGATCTGTCTCCATCTGATCGATATCCATTGACCTGGCACCGTCACTTCTTCTATTGCCTTGTCCTATCGCGCCGTCTGACGTCTGAATTAGCTTGCTTCTTATCGTCCCTTCTGTCTCGAGATTCGTTCTGTTATCATCGATGCTCGAGATCTCAATCTCGTTACTTCTCCGACCACTGTACTTCCACTTCCGAGCAGCCGATAAGCTACCTCTGTGTTTTCCGACGAACTCATCCAACATTTTTAGGCGCAGCTCATTAATTTCTGATAACCAGTTCCTTTCGATCTCAACTAGTCTTAATTCCTGCACCCCAATATCATCATATATTTCAAAATCTCTTGGTAAAAGACCAAATTCGTGTCCTCTTAAATGTATGAATGCCATCTCCATCGAGGCTGATGATCTGGTTATGTGTGCTATATCTAGCAAAACGCTGCATGCCTCTCCAATCTTCCCAAAAGTGTAAATATTTCATTTCTCCACTCTGATCCCTTCTATCCCATCCAATTATTTCTACAAGCCACTTGGGCTCCACTGTCTACCAATTCCTGTGATCATTCCTTCAAGTAGAATCCTCCGATTTGTGTCTGATATTTCCCGGCCTGCAGATACTTCATTTCTTCTTTGTTTTGATAGTATAGAATTCCCCTCGCGGCATCAAGCTTGCTTATGAATATTTCCCTCTTCAGCATCTGACGAATCGATCGCTCGATCACCTTCCGTGAGGTTTCATTCGAGGTTCTCATAATAATGAACCTCTTGGGGTCTTCCTGTTGTCTTCTTCCATCTCCCCTCCTCTGGTCCCAAGCTTCAGCTATTGTGTTTCTTCATAACCTACCTTTGCCTTCTTCCTTCCGTTGTCATATTCCTCTGTTTTTGGTTGTCTTCTTCCTCTGCCACCTTTTCTTGTTTTCTTTGCTGCTCCTTATTTCTCCGGTATTCCTTGAACTCCTCTCTCGTTTTTCTCATGACTGCTTCTTCTATGACGCCATCCAATGCTTTCCAAAGCTTTCTCCAAGCCTATATTTTTTATTCCTCTGGAACTAGGATACTTTCTACCTGCCCGTTGGCCATCTTCGTCAGTTTAATGCATCTTCCCCTTTCATTTACCAGCACCTCCATGATCAGCTTATATCCTGCTCCCCGAAAGCCACGAGTGGTTTTGTTATTTCTCCCCCATTGAAAAATCGTCTCCACCTTCTTCTTGAACCAGGCTATTACTTCTTTAGTAACTACTATGGTGTAGTGTCTGGTTTTAGTCACTTCCTGTATTATGACTTCTTTACTATCCCCAGAATGACATAGTGAAAAGAACTTGAATTTTGTTTGGAACGAGGTATAATTCAATTCCCCATTCCTCGTCTTCAATATTGTGTACTTATTTACTCGTCCAGCTCGGCCTCTCCTACGTGTGTCTTCCTTTTCTCAAAAACTGGTTATATGGGTGGTCAGTTGCTTCTGGGTTTGTCGTTTCTTTCTTCTTTAGACTACGGTCCATCCTTCCTCTTCATCCTCTTTCTTTTCTCTAGACAGAACGTCCTTCCACGTCTCTTTTTGCCAGCCTCCAACCGTCTTCCATCTCTTGTTCCATTGTTTCTCTTTCCCCTTCTCTCTTTCCTTCGGATCTTTTTCTTCACTTTCGATCCTGCTGTATCGTCGTCTTTGCACTATGGTCTTCTCTGGTCTTTCTGTGTGTTTTGATTGTCTTCCTACATGTATTTTCCTTGACCAGAGCTTCTCGTCTCGTTGTTTCCTGGTTGCTTCGTTTCCTAGTAGCCAGTCATTTCTTCTTCGTCGGTCGTCCATCTATATGATTCTCATTCACCTTCCTGTTCATAACAACATCCTTGTGAAATCCCTTTAGGACTGCGATAATGTCGTCTTCAACCACATCCCATGCTTGTTGGAAGAAAGCCATGGTGTATCCATCCGGGCCTGGCACCTTGTTGTCGTCATAGCTAAACACTGCCTCCCTAACTTCATCTTCTTCAAATTCCTTTCCAACCACTGGTTATCATTTTCTGATATACCTTTCCATTCTACTCCTTGAATTCCCCACTTCGTGGTTGATTTTTCTTGGAAAATCTCTAGAAAAATAGTTTATGATAATTTGTTCAATGTCTTTGTCCTTTTCCCATATCTGCCCATTTTTGTCCTCGAGCTTTGTTATCATATTCCTTGCTTTCCGCATAGACATGATTTTGTGGCCTTTTCCCGTATCTCAAGTTAACATCCCCTTCTTTTACCCACTTCACCTTGGCTCTTTGTCTATCCCTTCTTTCTTGTTGCCCCTTGAGAAGTTGTATCTCCTCAATTATATATTTTCGTTCCTCTGTCATGTTTGGGTTTAACTTCATTTTCCATCTTCATATCCAACTGGCTGAGGGCCTCGATCAGTTCGATCAGCCTTGACTTTTTCGTCCTCTACTTGCCCTTTGCTCCAACTTCTCGGTTTACCCTTTAAGTTCTGCAATTTTACCATTATTTTATAACCTACCCATCCACTAGGCTTATCAGCATTCCACTCCTTTTCCAACATTTCTTTAAACTTAGGTTGATTCAACTAAGCATTTTCAAATCTAAATGGTCCTAGCCCCCATTTAGCTGACTCTATGTTCAGCAATAATGGTCAATGGTTTGATGTAAGCCTTTTGTAAACCCCATACTTTCTGGTTATTAAACTTATCTTCCCACTCATTGTTACATAGGAATCTGTCAAGCTTGGACATGGTAGGTCTGTCACTCCCGTCGCTCTAGGTATACCGCAGATTGTTCAATCGTGGCTCATAAAGTCCCATTTCCTAAATCCACTCATTAAATATTTGCATTGTAGTGGAGGTATGCCTGCAATTCTTTTTCTCATCCATTTGTCGCACCATATTGAAGTCTCTTGCTATGCACCAGGGCCCATATATGTGAGAAGAAATGGCCGCTAGCTCAATCAAGCACTCCTCCCAGCCTTTCCTGTCACACGGCCCATAGACAGTTGTGGACCACCATACTGAGTCCTTGTAGTCCTTAACCTTTATTGTTAAGGAAAGCATTCCCTCCCATTTCTCTTGAATCATAATGTTCCGACTGTCCCACATAAGAATGATGCCCCCAGCTGATCCTACAGTCAAAAGATAATCATAGTCCACAAACCGGGGTTTCCAAAGACTTGTGATCAAATCATGGTCAACCACCTCTTTTTTAGATTCTTGGATTGCTATTATGTCTGCCTTAGCATCTACAATGGTCTTCCTGATGATGCTTCTTTTTGCAGAGGAACCGCAACCTCGAATGTTCCAAAACATGATCTTCATCTGACCATCGAACCCAACCAGCCCTTGATTTATTCCACAGTTATCAATTGCATCTTTATCGCCGACAAGAAGTCTCGAACTCTCTCTATTTCGAGTTCCTGGGAGCTTCTTTGCATTTCATCGTGGACCCTATTCCACATCATCCTCTCCTCCCCTTCCATTGGGCGCTGCTGCTGTTGTGATGTGGTTGGCCATTGTGAGATTGCTCTAGCCCTTCTTCTTCGTGAGGACGAATGACTTAGACATGAGGTCGAATCTCCTGTCTCCATGCTAGAGTGGGAAAGAGGAAAAGACTTACGTAAAACACATACCTTAACATGATTTTGACTGATCGGCATCACAGGATCACTCATCCTTCAATTGGCTCTCTTCTATTCTTCCTGTTCAAATGGTTGTGTCTCTGTCACCTTTTTCGAGTTAGTGTGGCCCCAGTACTCCTGGTAATCCGAATCACTCTCCAAGTCTGAGTTAGTAGTTCTCGCCTGGGCTTCCCATTGGGCTAACAACCCCTTCTTATCATGGGCCCCATCCTTCCTTTTTCAATGAAATACCTAGATATTATTCTCATCCGTTAGCTTCCCTTTATCTGGGCCCATTGCTTGCGTCCCATACTTGGACTGCCCTTCAAGATCTCTCGGGCCCACTCCATAGCTACTTGGCTTACTTGGGCACAAAGCCCATCTCCATTCTCCTTGGCCCAATTCAATTTGTTGATTATCTCTAGGCCCCTCTATCACCCTGTCCACCTCCTTCCCTTTCCCAAAATATCCTTCCTGATATGTTTTGTCCATGTCAGAGGCAACTGACCTATCATCATTGCCCCAGCTACCTTTCTTACTAGCCCCGCCGACTGACCATCTTCTACTCACCGGCGCCCTAACATCATCTTCCTCAGGCCACACATCCTCATCGTTGCTACTCGTAACTTCAATTTCTGAGCTTCTCCGACCACCCGTCTTCCATTCTCCGGCATCAGTGATGTCTCCCAAATGGTGTGCAATGAACGTCTCCAGCATCTGCTGCCAGAGTTCTTTCACCTTCAACCCCCAATTCCTTTCAATTTCCACTAGCCTTAATCCTTGAACTCCAAAGTCATCGTAGATTTCAAACTCTTTAGGGAGGAATCTTGATTCATGTCCTCGTAATCTCAAGAAGGCTATTTCTATCGATGAGTTTGAAATCGTGGTTTGTGCTATGTCAATCAAACCTCCACAAGCTTCCCGATTTTATTAAATGTTTGTATTGTCTAGTCTTGTTGTCTAATACCTTCCACTCCCATCCAACTATTTTGACAAGCCACTTGAGTCCCATAGTGATACATTTCTTCTTTCCATTCCTCGATATAATAGCCTTCGGTCGTAGTTTGATATGTTTGTGATCTAAGCATATCGACTTCATTCCTTTCCGAGCATGATATCACACTTCTGGTCACATCCAGGCTTCGGAACGCCACATTAGGGGTGTTCATCAACCCGACCAACCCGCCCAACCCGAACCTTTTGGGTTGGGTTGCATTAGTTATTTGGGTTGGGTTGGGTTTTAAAATGCTTAACCCGAAGGGTTTGGGTTGGGTTGCGGGTTGAATACTTAAAAACCCGAACGAAACCGA
>JAJIYU010004297.1:0-24616 GCA_030144865.1 Tinospora cordifolia | reverse complement strand
GAATTGGAGCTTTATTTAGATGAACCCAAAATGGCAAGGAATGTGAATTTGGATATCCTTTCTTTTTGGAGTTCGAATCAATTTCGCTATCCCGATTTGGCTTCTATGGCTCAAGATAAATTGAGCATTCAAGCATCTACTGTTGGTTCTAAATCTGCTTTTAGTGTTAGGGGTCGAGTGCTTGACCAATACCGTGCTTCACTTAAGCCTGAGATAGCAGAAACTATTATTTGCCTTCGAGATTGGATACATGAAGAAAAAATAGGTTGCATATTATCTTTAATGTTTTACTATTCTTTTTATTTTCAATCTTAAATTTTATTAATGTGTTTCACTATTTGTTATACGTAAAGATGATGAAATGGATTTAGAAGAACTTATACAAGATGTGTTGAAGATAAGCACGAGTGAAAATTCCCCATCAACTGAATGCTCAAAAGCTTCAAGTTCTATTTACAATTAATGCATTTTTTTTTGTTTTTTTTTTTGTCATGATAGACCCGTAGTGTATTTTGTATTCAAAACTGTCTCTTTGTAATGCTTGTTTGCGGAGGATTATAACAGGCTATAAACAGGTTATGATAGGTACAAATAGGTTACAATAGTTACAAACAGGTTATAATATGTTATAATAGGTTATAAACAGGTTATTTGGGTTAAATAAACTGGTTAAACAGATTGTAAATATGTTATTTTAACAGGTTAAACGGGTTGTAAACAGGTTAAATAAACGGGTCGTGTTAGGTCAAACACGACACAATATGACTTGTTAATTAATCGTGTTAAACGTGTCATAAACGGGTAACCTGTTTATTAAACATATTGTGTTTGGGTTTGTGTATTGTGACTCGATTAATAAATAGGTCATGTTCGGGTTGGCGAATCATAACACGATTATGAATCGTGTCAACCCGTTAATGACCTGCCGACCCAAATCGCCACCCCTAGTTTTTGGCATAGGATCGACGGATCTGACATATACGTATTTTATGTATTTTCTGAAATTTTAATAAGAAAATAGAATTTTCTCCAATTTTTCTCAATTTTGAATTAATTATTAAAATTAAAAAAATAGAAATAATATGAGAAAATACAATTTTAAGGAGAAAACACACAGAAATATTAGGAAAATGTGTTTTCTTGAGGAAAATAATCTTTAGGATTGATTTATGAATTTTGAGAACAATTACTGAATTTTTAGAATGATAAATGTAATTTTTGAGAGAAAAATATGATTTTTGAAAAAATTATTCGATTTTTGGAGAAAATAATTAAATGAATGATAAAATAAGGTATAATAGTGGTATTTTGATGGAAAATGATGAATTAGTGAATTTTATAATTTAAAAAAATGCAAAATTTTGATATAATATATATATAGGTATATGTATGAAATGAGAAAAAAATAGTCAGACCCGGCGCACGGGCCGAGTCCTGGTCGGGCCTGGAGCCCGACCTGTTCGTGCAGAAATGCGCGAGCCGTTGGCCCATGCGTCTTTGAGGTCCAGAGTGAGCCGGCCCACGCGCCTAGAAGACCCAAAACCCAACCCCCCTTGCTGTTTTGTCCTCTTGTGCGAAATTATCCGAATTTTAATCGAATTTTTAGGATTTTTGACGAATTTCCAGCATAATTTCAGCATAAAACCATGAGAGCTCATGGTTTATAATCCAAGGTTTTGCCATCAACTCATGGCCTCCATTGTGGTCAATGAATGCTGCTAACTGGGCATCCAACATGTGATGTTGAGTGCCACCTGGATAGCTACATGTCACCCTCATCTTTGCCAAGCAAGCACCCCCATGCAACAAAAAGGTCTTCTTTGAGCCGAAATTTTTGTAGCCAACTTCCCTAGCTTAGATCTTCCTCAATTCTCAACTAAATCCAGTAAACCATAGCTTGATTTGAAGCTTGTACCACCATCTACAAAAACTCACAAGTGGTTTGCCCAATTTTGGAGCTGTCTGAAGTAGAAATCATCAAGAAAAGGTGCCATTCACAAGTTTAAACCCAGAAAAATTAGAAAGTGTGTTCTGGAATCACCTTTGGAGCTTTGAATCTTGGCCATTTCCAATTATTTTTGGAGGTAAAATCATTCACTCTCCTCATTTTCATATGTACTTTAACCTCCAAGAGTTAGAGAACGAAAAATAGGGCATTGTACATGATTTTCGGACCATTGAAGTGATTACTTACTCACTGTTACAGCTGTGTAACAGAGACAATTAGAGCAACTTTGGAAAAGCTCACTCCTGAACCGTTCTAGGCACGTTCCTGTGGTAAAAATTCATCATTCTACTCTTTATCACGAGTATTCAAGTGTCCAAGTGGTAGAAACCAGAAATTGAAATGTTTAATGTGTTTTATAAGTCACTATCGTTAACTGTTAGACTTATGTTGCAACAGTGCCGATAGAAACAGTTTGGGACCAGAATCGGAGCCATATTTGGGACACCTAAAGGCACCCATTCGGACTGAAGTCAGAGGCGTTTTAGACCTCATAGTAGGGACTCCAGAAGGGTATAAAGACTCGACCTTGAACCTTTGTGTGTATGATTTGCTACACTTATTAGTATGCCATGATTGTTAGGGTGCTAGAACAAACTTCTTGTGTTCTTTAGAATATAGTAGAATATTGATGGAATGATAGACATGTTTTTGACGTTACATGTTATTGATTCGGAGTATTCTTGAATAATGAATATTCTATGACCCACATACTATAAGTAGACTATGACGACCCACATTTTTTGACATCGGATTGATGGATCCGACATTTATATACTCCATGTATTTTCTGGAATTTTAATAAGAAAATATAAAATTTTTCCAATTTTTCTCAATTTCTGATTAATTATTAAGGAAAATAGAAATAATTCGAGAAAATGCAATTTTAAGGAGATACCACATGAAAATAGTAGAAAAATGTGTTTTTGAGGAAAATAATTTATAGGATTAAATAAATATGATTTTTGGGGAAATTATACAATTTATGGAGAAATGATTAAATAAATGATGAAATATTGTATAATATTAGTATTTTGATGGGAGAATGATGAATTAGACAATTTATGATCTTAGAAGAAGAAAAATGCAAAATTTCGGTATATAATACATGTATATGGTAATGTATGTGTAATAAAGAAAAGGGGAAAACAAACAAAAAAAGGGATGTTCGGCTCGGCGTAGGACCGAACGCGGTCGGGCCCCTGGCCCAACCCAAGCGTGCAGGTGCGCGCGGGCTTGAGCCCGCAGGCCTTGAGGGCCCAACATGGGCCGGTTCAACATGGGCCGACCCATGCGCCCAGTCCACCAAAAACTAGCCCCCTTTGATTTTTGTCCTTTTGTGCGAAAAAATTCGAATTTTGACGAATTTTAGTGATTTTTGGGGGATTTTTCCAATAGATTTCTAGCAAGAAATCATGGGAATCCATGTTATTAGATCCATGGTTTTGGCCATCACTTCATGGCCTCCCTTGTGGCCAATCCAGGTTGCCAACTCAGCATCCAGCATGTGATGCTAAGTGCCACTTGGAAGCCCATGTCATCCACACCTTTGCCAAGCAAGCATCCCCATGCAACAAAAAGACATTGTTGAGCTCAAACTCCAGAATTTTCAGATTCTATAGCAAACTTTCCAAGCTCAGAACTTCTTCAATTCTCTGCCAAATCTTGCAAACTATAGCTTGATTTGAAGCTTGTACTACCACCTACAAGGTCCTACAAGTTGTTTCCCAGTCTCGGAGTCGTTTGATGCAGAAAACATCAAGAAGAGGGTTGTCCACATTGCTTAAACCCAGAAAAACCAGAAAATGTGTGCTGAAACCACTTTTGAAGCCTTAGACCTTAGCCAACTCCAGTTCCTTTTTGAAGGTAAAATGGTTCATTCCCTTCATTTTCGTATGTAGTTTGATCTCCAAGCGTTAGAGAATGAAAAATAGGGCCTTATGCATAATTTTAGGACCCTTGAAGTCGATTACTTACTCACTGTCACAATTGTGTAACAGAGACAGTTGGAGCAACCTTGGGAAAGTTCACTCTTGAACCACTCTAGGCACGTCCCTAAGGTAAAAATCTATCATTCTACTCCTTATCATAAGTATTCAAGTGCCAAAGTGGTAGAAACCAGAAATTGGAACGTTCAATGTGCTTTATAAGTCACTGTCGCTAATTGTTAGACATACTGTTGCAATAGTGCCGACAGAAAGAGTTTGAGACCGGAAGAAGAGCTATATTCAGGACACCTAAAGGCACCCCTTTCAGGCTGGAACCAAAGACATTGTAGACCCCATAATAAAGGTTTCAGAAAGGTATAAAAACTTGACCTTGAACTCTTGTGGGTGTGTCTTGTTAATACATGCAAATATGCTAGGATTGTAGGGTACTAGAGTAAATTCCATGTGTTATTTAGAATATAGCAGAATATTGATAGAATGATAAACATGTTTTTGATGTTGCATGTTACTGATTCAAAGTGGTTGTGATTAGTGGATGTGTTATGACCTATAAACTTTAAGTGGACACAAGAAACAACCTATAGAATGGTGATTGAATGAGGGAAAAGAATACTAGAAGATTGTAGAATCCTTGAACCCAGAAATTTCCTACAATCTGGCCGAAATTTCTAAGATAAAATTGACTCACCAACCATAATATATTGAGCTGAAATTTGGTGAGAGACCCTTAGATATGTCTAGAAGTGGCCTACGAAATTTCAAGAAATTCTTATGTGTGTAGCTAGGTCAACTAAGGCAAACAGTCACTGCCTGTCACAAGGGATATGGAATCTGTGCAGTTTCTGTTATCATGCTTAGAAACCTTAGTAAATGAGGTCCAAAAATTATAATTTAAAATTCTGGGAAAACTTTCAGAAGTTTAGAACAATTCTGCAAGGTTTGGCGCAAATTTGATGAATGGATTGCCCGAAGAAAAATCGAAAAAATGGTTGCGTAGATAGGGTCGTAGGCTAAGGTTTGTGCCTAAGTAATGGGAATTGAGAATATTGACCCTTTTGGCCCAATTGACCCCATAAGGACCAGAATTGACCCTGTGTGACTTTGTTGACCAGCTAGGTAAGCAAATGATCAGTTGACTAGGGTTGACCAAGATTGACCGAGGTCAATCAAATGGACTTAGTAACTAAGGCAAGGGAACGAACGTATATGAACTATTCTTGACTAGGTCAAGTAATTGATTAACCAATGATATAGAATTAGAGTGAGCCAAGTCCCATATTAATAATAAGAAGTTGCGTCAATTTCGCAGGACCCAATGTTAGCGGGACGCGACCGGTCGCGAGAGGAGCGCCGGTAGCGCCGGTAGCGGAGCATCCCTGTGAGTAATGTTTTCTAACTCATTTCTTAGAGCTTGTTTTTCTATGCATTATGAAAATGGATTACATATTGTGATGAATTTGCATTCTTTTAAATGGGTTTTAAATGAAAAGTGCACCAAGTCTCGAGGTCCGAGAGTACAGGGTCAGGGTGAGTTGTGTCGGTCTCTTACATGACCCCGAGAGGTGACCACCTATCACAGAGTGGCCGCCAGGGGGTTCTATGGGCCTACGATGATGGCAACAACAATAAGACCTAATCGGGCCGCCACTATAAGGGAACAGCAATAAGTCCTGGTTGGTCGTTACGATGATGACAACGATAATAAAACCTAATCGAAGCCGACACAATGTGCCTAACTGTTTGCAACCCGCTCGAGTAATTTTTAATTGCCTTGGAGAGCTTGCGAGCCTCGGCGAATGTTTTCATAATTTAACTGTTTTAAAATGAAGGTGCACAACTGCATTATGAATTTGAATTGTGTTTACTGTTGCATTCACTTGCATATGTTATTGCTCATGCATTCATGGCACATGTTTTAATTGTGGAATACTTGTTCTAAGTTTTAATTCGACTGCATTACTCATTGAGCGCCGTGGACAATTAGGCTCACTACTCTAACTTTTCAGGTTCTTCAGCAGCAGATAAGGGCAAGGGAGTGGTCATCACGTAGAGCCGCGTCCCCTTACTCTTTTCGATAGGACTTCTTTGTATTCCCCTTTCTATTATTGTCTTTAAAGGGTTAGGACCTATGTATAAGGGTGAGGAAAGCCTGTATATAATGGATAGTCACTCCCGTTGCTACACATGTATAATAACCCATTTTGGAAATATCAAGTTTTCATTGGTGTTCGTATGTTAAATCTCTTCTGCATTCCTTATGATTACTCTGAAAGTGTGTGATGTGGTGTTGTATGTTGAAGCTTAACAGTGTCTTGGCAAACTCGACTTGCGGGCGAGTTTGTTGGGACATTGTGCCGGTCGGTTCGTCTTTCATCTTAGGGAAGGGGCCCCGACAGTGTTGGTATCAGAGCCCAAGGTTTTTTCCAATTAAGGAATAACAAGTGCTATTGACCTAGGAGAGTCTCATAATAATCGCAAAAGTACAAAAGAGAAAAGGCCTTAGAAAAGACTTAGAGTAGCAACACGGGAGTATGGACAAAACTTTCTAACTCCTAACTGGCAGAAAGAGGAACCAAGTGAGAGTGACCATATCACGAGGGAAATCAGATTGTCATAGGGTGTTAGTGAGTTTTAAGAATAAGACTTTGGACCTTGTGGGTTAGGTGATTCCTTAGAAATAGTCGCCTTAATGTCTGAAGTCGTGGTCTGCTCATTTGGAACTAATGAAAATTAAACATTTTTATGCAGACCACGATGCCACCTCGACGTAAGAGACCACGCGAGACCCCAGAGCCGATACCGCCGCCACCTCCGGTTCAGTTCGGACATGATGCCATTCAAAGGCTAGAGGCCTTGATCAGGGCGTCTAATGAGGCCGGTCACACCCAAGTAGCCTTATTGAGTGAGAGGCTTGACAAGATTGAGGCCGAGAGACAGAGGGCTGAGCCAACAGCGCCTCCTGCGCCGGTTGTACCTGATATCCAGGAGGAGGAGAGGGCTGCAGCCCAGGCAGAGGTAACCCCAGTGAGGCAGGGTGATGACTCCACTCATGATTGCCTCCTGAAGAGATTCTTGGATCTGAGGCCCAAGGAGTTCCATGGGGGTTTGAGTCTAGATGCGGCGGAGAACTGGCTTCTCAACATTGAGAAGAATGCTAGGAGATTGAAGATATCAAAGGAGAACTAAGTGTTGTTTACGACACACATGCTCGAGGATGAGGCCGCAGTTTGGTGGAGGGCCACTCAGTCTATAGAGGGACAGATTTCTACGTAGGCCCAGTTTCGGGAGCTATTCTTGAGTGCCTGTGTCCCTACAGCAGAGAGAGAGCATAAGATGGTGGAGTTCCTAACTTTACAACAGAGAGATATGATAGTTAGGGAGTACAACCACAGATTTTTTAGACTGGAGGCCTATGCGCCCGAGCTAGTGAGTAACCCGAAGGAGAGAGTTGGATTATTCCGTCGTGGGTTGAGGGATAGCATCAGACAGGTTACGTCAGCATACAGTCAGGCTACTCTAGAGATCATACAGAGGCATGCACTATAGTTTGAAGCGGATGGTAGGGATCAGCGTCTGACCACCCAGATGGTATAGAGTGCATCCTTGCAAATGCAACCCCAGTCTCAGCCAAAGTCGCAGGCACAGGGTGGCCATCGTGGTGGGTCTCGAGGAGGCAGGTTTCATAGGAAGATGAAGTATTCAAAGGGATAGTCTGGAGGAGCACAGACTCAGCCCACTAGCGCAGTCACACTCACAGCCACCCCAGTATAGGCATATTAGCCGGCGGGATAGCCACCGACTCAGCAGGGAGGCCGAGTTGGAGGTTGAGGCAGAGGTTGAGGCAGAGATTCAAGGGGCCGAGGCCGGATCGAGCAAAGGCATCCAATTATATGTTACAAGTGTGGTCAGCCAGGCCATAAGAGATATCACTGCCCTATGCCTGTCCCAGCTTCCAATGCACCCACCACCTGCACTCGAGAGATGGCACAGGCCATCACCTACCCAGATTCTGAGGCGACGAAGGTTTTAGTAGAGGGTAACATGTTCCTACTTGATACATCTATCTATGTGTTGATTTATGTTGGATCTACATTGTCTTTTATTTCTGGGCATACCATAGATAGATTGGGACTTAAACCTGTTAGAGCATCTATATGGCTCGTGTTGAGCACTGCAGCCGGGGAATGGATCTACCCCAATTTGATTTGTGAAGGCTGCACGTTGAGGTTTGATGACTTCGAGACTCTTGTAGATTTTAGAGTATTAGAGTTCTTGGAGTTCGACGCTATACTCGAGATGGATTGGCTGGCAGCTTATCATGCCTATGTCGACTGCTTTGCCAAGAAGTAGTATTTCAGATTCCAGGGCAGCCTATTGTGACCTTCCAGGGTAGTGCTTCAGATAGACCGATGACCCTAGGTAGGATAGCGACACAGTTTGACATAGATACATTGGCCAGTATGATCACCAGTGGTGAAGGACCTTCACAACAGAGCATAGATGAGATCCCTGTTGTTAGAGACTTTCCTGACGTGTTTCCCGATGACTTGCCTTGTTTGCCTCCCAAACGGGAGATTGACTTTATCATTGAGATTATTTCAGGGACAAAGCCCATTTTGATCCCTCCTTATTGAATGGCGCCTAAGGAATTGCAGGAACTGAAGGTCCAACTCGAGGAGTTGATGAGTAAGGGTTTTATTACCCCCAGCATGTCACCTTGGGGTGCTCCAGTATTGTTTGTGAAGAAGAAGGATGAGAGCCTCTGCTTGTGTATCGACTACAGACAGTTGAATAAGGTGATAGTGAAGAACAAGTACCATTTCCCATGTATCGATGACTTATTTGACCAGCTCCGAGGTGTCATTGAATTTTCAAAGATCGATCTAAGATCTTGGTACCATCAGTTGAGAGTCAGGGAAGAGGATGTACCAAAGACGACCTTTCGAACTCGCTATGGGCACTATGAGTTCTTAGTCATGTCGTTTGGCGTGACAAATGCCCCAGCGATGTTCATGGACTTGATGCAGAGAGTGTTTTGTCCCTTCTTGGACTTATTCGTCATCATCTTTATCAATGACATCCTTATTTACTTGAGGATTAGGAAGGAACACGCTGAGCACTTGAGGATCGTACTGCAGACTCTCAGAGATCATCGGTTGTACGCCAAGTTTAGCAAGTGGGAGTTCTGGTTGATAGAAGTCCGATTTTTGGGCCATGTAGTAGGAGCCGGGGGTATTTCAGTTGATCCAGCCAAGGTTGAGGCTATTATAGGTTGGTCGAGACCTGCCACTGTGACAGAGACCCATAGCTTTTTGGGTTTGGCAGGCTATTACTGTAGATTTGTGCTAAAAATCTCGAGGATCGCTGCTCCCATGACAAAGCTTACCCAGAAGAACATGCCATTTGTGTGGACGGATAAGTGTGAAGAAGCCTTTCTTGAGCTGAAGCGTCATTTGACATCTGCCCCAGTTCTTGTGCTACCAGAACCAGGCCGTGAGTTGACAATCTATACAGATGCATGTGGTACATGCCTTGGGTGTGTTTTGATGCAGGGTAATCGAGTTGTCACTTTTGCTTCGCGACAGCTGAAAGCTTATGAGAGGAACTACCCTATGCATGACTTAGAGTTGGCGGTAGTAGTGTTTGCGCTCAAGATTTGGCAACACTATCTGTATGGTGAGCGTTTCACACTTTATTCTGATCATAAGAGCCTCAAGTACCTATTTTCACAGAAGGACCTTAACATGAGGCAGAGGCGATGGATGAAACTATTTAAGGACTATGGCTTTACCATAGAGTACCATCCCGGGAAAGCCAATGCGGTGGCTGATGCGCTTAGTAGAGTACTGGTCGAGACTGCTTGTGTGGCTAGGCATATGTCTCAGGAGTAGAGGAAGATTGATTATGTGACAGTAATGAGTATCCACGAGACTTTGACTGAGACCAGAGTCAGTGTACAGATGAGAGCCCAACCGGTGTTACTTACTAAGATTATGGAGGTTCAGCCTCATGATGTTGATTTTATGATGTACCGAGGGAAGGCAGATTACACTTCTTGTGTGGAGTGATCAGTTGATACTGATGGTGCACTGAGGTTTAGGGGACGATTGTGGGTACCAGATGACCCTCGCCTGAGACAGGGAGTACTAGCGGAGCTTCACCGCTTGAGGTACACCGTCCATCTAGGCGCTAATAAGATATATCAGGATGTTCGACGTAGTTATTGGTGGCCGGGGATGAAGCAGGATATTGTAGCCTTTCTGCAGAGATGTGATACGTGCCAGCAGATTAAAGCTGAGCACCAGAGACCCGGTGGTTTATTACATTCCTTGGCTATTCCCGAGTGGAAATGGGAGCACATTACCATGGACTTTGTGATAGGGTTACCCCGGACTCAGTGTAGGCCTGATGCGGTATGGGTTATTGTGGACAGACTTACTAAGTTGACTCATTTCCTCCCGATGCATAGTAAAGATTCGGTGGAGAGGCTGAGTCGGTTGTATATCCACGAGATTGTGAGATTACATGGGGTACCAGTGTCCATTGTGTCTGACAGAGATGCTCGATTCACGTCCCGTTTTTGGCAGAGCTTGTAGAATCAGTTAGGGACTAATGTGAACCTGAGCACAACCTTCCATCCATAGATTGATGGTCATTCTGTGAGAGTTATTCAGCTACTTGAGGATATGTTGAGGGCATTCATAGTTGATTTTGGTGGTAGCTGGGAGGATCGCTTGCCCCTGTGTGAGTTTGCATATAATAACAGCTACCAGGCGAGTATCTGCATGGCACCTTTTGAGGCATTTTATGGCCGACCTTGCCGATCACCAGCTTGTTGGGCCGAGGTTGGTGATACAACAATTTTGGGCCCTACTTTTGTGCAAGAGTAGAATGAGAAGATTAAGTGGATCCATTAGAACATGAAGGTAGCTCAAGATCGGTAGAAGAGTTATGCTGATAACCGGAGGAAGGTCCTAGAATTTGTCGTCGGTGATCATGTTCTCCTACGAGTTTCCCCTAGGAAGGGGCGGACTCGGTTTGGCATTTCAGGGAAACTTGCACCAAGATATGTTGGACCTTTCAAGATCCTTGAGCGTGTAGGTCTTGTGGCATACCAATTGGCGTTGTCGCCTCAGTTATCGGGGGTACATAATGTGTTCCATGTATCGATGTTGAGGAAGTACCGCCCTGATCCCTCGCACGTAATTAATTGGAGACATGTTGACTTGCGAGAGGATTGTACGTATGATGAGGCTCTGGTAGCCATTGTTGATCGAGCCATGAGAAAATTGCGCAACAAGGAGATACCGATGGTACGAGTACGTTGGTAGTTCCACAGTGCTGAGTAGGACATTTGAGAGCGAGAGGATTATATGACGAGCCATTTTCCGGAGATTATGAGAGTTGCACCTTGATCTTTAGTGCATCAGAGAATTTTGAGGACGAAATTCATTCTAAGGAGGGGAGACTGTGACGACCCACATTTTTGATATCGAATTGACGGATCCGACATTTATGTACTCCATGTATTTTTTGAAATTTTAATGAGAAAATACAAAATTTTTTCTAATTTTTCTCAATTTTGGATTAATTATTAAGGAAACTAGAAATAATTCGAAAAAATACAATTTTAAGGAGAAACCACATGAAAATATTAGGAAAATGTATTTCTTGAGGAAAATAATTTATAGGATTAATGTATAAATTTTTGGAGCAATTATCGGATTTTTATCCATTTGTGCGAAAACCGGTCCCCTTTGGTTTTTCTCCATTTGTGCGAAAAAAATCTGAATTTTGACGGATTTTAGTGATTTTTGGGAGATTTTTCCAACAGATTTTTAGCAAAAAACCATGAGAATCCATGGTATTAGATCCATGGTTTTGGCCATCACTTCATGGCCTCCCTTATGGCCAATTCAGGTTGCCAACTGGGCATCCAGCATGTGATGCTAAGTGCCACTTGGAAGCCACATGTCATCCACACCTTTGCCAAACAAACATCCCCATGCAACAAAAAGACATTGTTGAGCTCAAACTCCAAAATTTTCAGATTCTGTAGCAAACTTTCCAAGCTTAGAACTTCTTCAATTCTCCACCAAATCCTACAAACTATAGCTTAATTTGAAGCTTGTACCACCACCTACTCGGGATAAGGCTTACCCACTATCAGCTCAACTCGGGACAAGGCTTGTACCACCAAATTCTGCAAACTATATATATATACGTATATGTGCTAATAAAATGTGTTTTAAACTCAAATTTCGGTTATTACGTCACTAAAATTTTAGGTATTACAACCTACCCTCCTTACAATAAATTTCGTCCTCGAAATTTGTACCTATCCACGTTAATACTATTTGGTTAGGTATTTTGGGTGAAGAGACTTAGAAATTTGTTCTTCATCTCGCTTTCCAGCTCCCAGGTTGCTTTTTCCAAATCATGATGTTTCCACAGAACTTTAACAAGTGGAATTTCTTTGGTTCTATGACACTGTACCTTACGGTCTAATATACTAATTGCTGGTTCCTCGTAAGTTGCATTGTCTCGAAGTGCAACTTCCTCCCAGTGTATGATATGTGATGGGTCTGGTTCGTACTTCCGCAGCATCGATACATGGAATATATTATGCACTAAGGACATTCAATTTGGTAGCTCCAACTCATAAGCGCATTCCCCAATTCTCCTAAGTATTTGAAAAAGTCCAATGAATCTTGGTGATAACTTCCCCTTGAATCTGAACCTCTTAATTCCCTTTTGAGGATTGATTCTTAGAAACACTTGATCTCCTACTTGGAACTCTAGGGGTCTCCTTTTGTTATCAACATAGCTCTTTTGACGACTTTGTGCTATAGCTAATCTCTTTCGTATCAATTTGACTTGGTTGCTCATTTTTTTCCATCAAATCTGGACCAATAAGAACATGATCTTCGAGTTCAACCCAACAAGTTGGTGATCTGCAGGGCTTCCCATAAAGAGCCTCATATGGGGCCATCTTGATACTTGCTTGATAACTATTGTTAGAGGCAAACTCTGCTAGGTGTAGGTACTTGCTCCAATTCCCTTTAAAATCCAGAACACAAGATCTCAACATATCTTTTAATATTTGGATGACCCTTTCAGATTGCCCATCGGTCTGAGGATGGAATGCAATGCTCATGGTGAGTTTGCTTCCTAGCTCTTTTTGTAAACTCTGCCAGAATTGAGAAGTAAACTTAGAATCTCTATCCGACACGATGGTTGTGGAACACCATGGAGTCTTATAATTTCCTTGACATATAATTCTCCAAGTTTCCCAACGGAATCTGTAGATCAAATGGGTAGGAAGTGAGCTACCTAAAACGATCCACAATCACACATACAGTGTCTTCCCCCTTCTGATTCCTTGGCAGGATGCTAACAAAGTCCATTGCGATGTTATCCCACTTCCATTGTATCGAAAATGGTTGTAACATCCCTGAAGGTTTCTTGCGTTCTGCCTTCACTTGCTGATATGTCAAACATCTAGAGACATATTGGGCTATGTCCCTTTTCATGCCCCTCCACCAGTAGGTCTTTTAAGGTTTTGGTACATTTTATATCCACCGGGATGCATCATATACTTGGTCTGATGAGCCTCATCTAGTATTGTCTGTTTACTTTGCCCATTCTGAGGTACACGGATCCTTTTCCCGAACCTTAAGATATTCTCAGCATCTAACCTAAAGTCAAAACGCTTACCCTGTGTAACTCCCTCAATCAGACTAGTATGCCATTTGTCTTGTCTTTGTTCATCCCTGATTTGATGCAGAAGATTCGGTTAACAAGACATAGTATAAAAGAAGGCTTGTGTTTCATTTAGAGTTACACCTAGCCTGAAGTCATTGATTAACTGGTACATCTGGCATTTCTCTTCCTCCTGTTTGTTGAATTTCCTACTCAAGGCATCAACCACTACATTGGCCTTCCTTGGATGGTAGTATAGTTGAAAATTATAGTCTTTCAAGAACTCCATCCATCCCCGTTGCCTGAGGTTCAACTCCTTTTGGGTGTAGATGTACTTCAAGCTCTTGTGATCTGAAAACAGATCAAATTTCTCACCATAAAGGTAATGTCTCCAAATCTTCAGGGCGAATACAATGGCTGCTAACTCTAGGTCGTGAGTGGGATAGTTCTTCTCATGGACCTTCAGTTGTCGCAAGGCATAAGCGACTACTTGTCTTCCTTGCATCAATACTATTCCCAGTCTATTCAATGATGCATCAGTATAAAGGGTAAAGGTAACCCCATGGGTTGGAGTAACTAGGACGGGGGTCGTTGTTAATCTCTTCTTCAGTTCTTGGAATAATCGTTCACACTTCTCATCCCAATTGAACTTAACTCCCTTCCTATTTAGCTTGGTTATAGGCTCTGCTAGTTTAGAGAATTCTTGTATTAACCTTTTGTAGTATCCAGACAAGCCTAAGAAACTCTTGATTTTCGTAACTGTCGTTGGTTGCTTCCAATTCATGACAACCTCCACCTTCTCTGAATCCACAGAAATGTTTTTTGCTGATACTACGTGTCCAAGAAATTTGACTGTTTTCATCCAGAATTCACACTTGCTGTATTCAGCATACATTCAATGTTTTCTGAGTGTTTCTAACACGATCTTCAAGTGTTCTAAGTGTTCCTCTTTAGACTTGGAGTATATTAGGATGTTGTCAACAAATACCATGACAAACTGGTCAAGGTATTGCCTAAATACTCGGTTCATTAAGTCCATGAATGCTGTCGGGGCATTGGTTAGACCGAAAGGCAATACTGTAAACTCGAAGTGACCATATCGAGTTCTAAAGGCAGTATTGTGAATGTCTGTTTCACGGATCCTCAACTAATGATAGCCTGACCTAAGGTCAATTTTGAGAAATGAGTGGCTCCTCTTAATTGATCAAATAGGTCGTCTATCCTTGGTAAAGGGTATTTGTTCTTTACCGTTACTTGATTCAATTTTCGATAGTCGACACAAAGTCTCATAGATCTGTCTTTCTTTTTCACAAACAACGCTAGGGCCCCCCAAGGTGATTCACTTGGTTTGATGAATCCTTTTTCTCGAAGTTCATCTAATTGGGTCTTCAACTCGATTAGTTCTACTGGTGTCATATGGTTCAGAGGTATAGCTATGGGTTTGCTTCTAGGTTGGAGTTCGATCTTGAACTTGATACTTCTAGTTGGTGGTAGTCCAGACAAGTCATCAGGAAACACATCTTCATAGTCCTGGACTACTTCTAGATTCCTTATTTCTTTTGGTCCTTCAAAGACTTCTTTTAAGAGGTTTTCGAGGTCTTCATTTTGCTTTAAGTAGTTCAATATGGCTATCATTGGGCTCCTAGGCAGTTTATGAATATCACCATCTATATTGAAGGTTTCTCCTGAAGCAATGTTATCGTTACTCTTCTCTTGGGACAATCGATTTGTGCCTGGTTCTGATCCAACCAATCCATACCCAATATCACATCATACCCGTGGAATGGTAGTACACAAAGGTCGGTTGAAATCAGCTTATCCCCAAACCTAAGATTATAGGTACACATTTGCTTTGATGTAACAGAAGTTCCTATAGGTGTTGATACATTCAACGTTATAGGCAAAGTATTTGTTACTAGTTGTAATCTATTAACTAGTTTTTCATAAACAAATGATTTTGAAGCACCCGAATCAAACAGCAATTTCACAATAGTGTTAAATAACAAGAATGTACCTTCGACAGTAGGGATTTGGTCTTCCAGGGCTTCAGTGATAGCAAATACTCTCGCCTGGTTTTGCCCCCGGCCTTGGTTCTGATTTTGTGTTCGACCCTGGTTTTGATTTTGCCCTTGGTTGTTATTTTGTCGAGGCAGTTGCTGTTGAGCACGTACATTTTGTTCTCCCCCTTGATTATTTGGATGTTGTTGTTGTTGTCGCATCTGGGTTTTGCTGGGACAAAACTTCGATAGGTGCCCTTGCTGATTACAGTTGAAACACTGCCCTTGACATCTTGCCAGCTCTAATTGTTCTTCCATTTTTAGGCAATTTTGCCCTTGAGGCATATTGTTCTCATTGTTCTGATGGGTATTCCTTTAGCCTTTGTTCAAAATTCAACTCTTGTTCTAGGGTTAATGCCTTATCTACTACTTCTCTATACGTCTTTGGGCAGGCCGTCTTTACTAATTTTCGAATCTCAATCTTGAAACCCTAAGTGAAACGGTGGACCTTTTTCTTCTCATCACTGATTAATTCAGGTGAGAACTTTGCTAATTCGATAAATTTGGCCTCATACTCGGCCACTGTTATCTCTCTCTGCTTTAGCTGAATAAAGTCCTCTTGCATCTTTTCCAGTATTGCTTCAGGGAAGAATTTCTAGTAGAATATCTCCCTAAATTCTTTCCAATTCATTCTGCTAACACTGACAATCGGGTCTTCTTTTACCAACCACCACCAGCTTCTAGCTGGTTCCTTGAATTGATGGGTAGCCAGTGCTCCCCTGCTAGGACCTGTTACTCTCAACACATCCAAGTGTTCTTCTAATTCTTGGTACCAATGGTCAGCTACTAAACTATCCATAATACCATAAAACTTTGATGGTCCCAGCTTCTTTAATTGTAACAACAATTTTTTGTGTTCACTGTCTTCCAAGTCCTCTAGTTCTTCCTGACGATCCGAAATCTCAGGTGCTGGCATTTGCGGTTGTATCGAAATCTGTTCTTGCGTCTGTGGTGCCGCTTGCGGTATCATTCGGGCTAGCGTCCGTTCTATTTGTTCCATCACTCTCATGGTGACTTCATTCATCATATATTCCATTCTAGTCTCCATCATGCCATATTGCGCTTCCTGAGAGTCGGTGTCGTCAGATGTATTACCTCTTGTTGCGTATCTCCTTGGTTCGGCCATTATCTACACATTAATGCCGATTTAGTATTCATTTCTGCCTTTTTGTTTAGATTGTTCTATCATGACTCTAGATTCATGTCTCTAAGTTGTCGAGTTGTTGAGTGGCCTAATAATTTATTCTTCTAAGTTCACTTTTGTTTTTGGGTATAAGAGTTGGTCTCATACAAACAATAAGATCATCATGCATTCAATCATTCAAGAAATTCATGCTAGCATAGTAAAATTCTAGGCTTCCACCTATGCCTCCAGGTTTGTGTGTCCCATACCACCATTGCCCTTTGACATAAACTTCCACCCAAAGATTTCACTACACCCAATCAATTTCGCAAACGTCTCGATTTCTAAGGCTTCCCAAGCCCCACTATACTTGACTGTCCCATACCAGCCAACCATAGGGAAACAAGTTCGTCCAAAGCCACCGATCATTCACCAAACATGGTCCGTTATTCTTCGAGTTCAGGATTCTTCCATATCCCCGAGTTTTTATGCGTCTTATACCACATAGAAACCAAGGATATGGGATCTTCCCGATCTCGTGCCTTGACCAAACAAGTGTTTGTTTTCCACACATTTTCAGTCTCTAACTTATGCCCTAAAAGTTTATTCATGATTCACTGTGCCACTCTTGACAACCCCCAAGTCTCTATTTAATGTCTCTTCCCCAATCCTAAGTTCTTAAATTCTTGTTGGCATCTCATTTGGACCATAGTGAATTCCTAGCCCTTAATTAACACCTCCTTGTTTTTATCTCGTTAGAAAATAAGTAGGTTCTTCAACTCCGACTACTCGTATGAGCTGGTAGGACAACCTCCAGATTGGACGGCGAAACCGAAGTCTACTTAGCAACCGTGTTTTCTAGAACGGGATAACCCGTCTCCTTTTCAATGTTTAGCTTTACTCGGGACAAGGCTTACCCACTATCAGGTCAACTTGTAATTATTGTATCCAAACAAAACCGTTGAAAACATATATCTCTTTTCGAAAACAATTTTTTTCAAAATCATTTCAATTTCCAAAACAAGAGGTAGGGCTTCTAAATTAAATAAATAAATAGTCTTACCAGACTAGTCAATTCCTTCTAATTCTTGCCCAAGGCATCTAAAGCCTAGGTTCTGATACCACCTTTGTAACACCGCACCTCCCGAGCCTCATCTTCTATGTCATTTAACGTTCTAATTTTCTTTGATCAATAATCTTGGGTCGCCTGGGAGATGGGCCCGTGCTACATTTTCTTCTTCTTAGACCCAAATCCATTAGGGTTCCTATGTATATTAGTCTATTATAATAAATAAGATTCTTCATTTAATCATTCGAAAATTCTGAGTACAATGATCTATTACGGCGAAAAGTAAATTCCAAACTGAAATACATGATTTAGCTTGGGCCTATGTGCCCTACATTGAAATAAATAAAAACTTTCAATAGATAACCCTCCTCGTAAGCTGATTAATTCTCTGTGATGTGAAAAATAGGGGGGTGAGCTAAAAAGCCTAGTGAATCATTCCATCTATTTAATCCATTATTTCAACCAAGCATATCAAACACTTTCAGAGATTAATTAGATTCAAACAATATATTATTTCAGTCGTAATTTAGACCAAATGGGAATAACCTCTGTGCTCCTAATCTAGGAAAAGAGATCAATTC
Source organism: Tinospora cordifolia (assembly GCA_030144865.1). Taxonomy (NCBI): domain Eukaryota; kingdom Viridiplantae; phylum Streptophyta; class Magnoliopsida; order Ranunculales; family Menispermaceae; genus Tinospora; species Tinospora cordifolia. Next base: position 6,130 of record JAJIYU010004297.1, on the reverse strand, counting down.
TGAAACTCAAACCCATCTCTAATGGGATCATTCTTGAAACTCGTTCCATTCTGGTGTCAGTATTAACAGTCAATTTTAATTCTACATGGAACACAAAAAGTCTCCCGTATCGGTACATGGTTAAAATCTTATTTAATCTTATTTTTATGTGCAAGAGCATAGTAAATAAATATTTCAACAATAATTAAAGATACCAACAGTATAACATCATAAATTAACAGAAGCACACACTTGCTATTTCTAATGTAGAAGATCGTACGAAACGCAACTATAGAGCATACTCTCTCAAACATAAAAAACGACTTTCGATTTCTAATGTAGAAGATCGTACAAGACGCAACTATAGAGCATACTCTCTTGGTCATGAGCAACATGATAATTGAATGACATAAATGCAAAGAACAAGAATAAAAAAAAAGATCAAGCTAACCAAACAAACAAGCATTGTCTAAGTCAAAATAATAAATTAAAAGAAAGGAAAGAAACTCACCTCGAGATCGCTTTCTAAATTCTTTGTAGTACTTCGTTGCTACTACTTCACAAACTATTTAGAATAGCTCAAGCAAAGAAGAACTAGAATTAAGGTTGCCAAGAAGGAGGCAAAGAGAGAGAGCAAAAGAAATTTTGCAACTTTTGTCTTGGGGATGAACGAAATGGGTGGAGTAGGGGGTTTATATAGGGCCCTCTTCCAACTAGTGTTTCTATCTTTCCAATGTGGGACTATCATTTCCTACATATGCATACCTTAACATCACACCAAATGAGATATTTCATTCATTAATGCATTTCCTTTACACATATACTTCTCTATGTATATTACTATCATACTAAACGAAATATTATTTTTATGAGTGCATCTAATTAATAATTTATACACATACTTTTCTATATTAATATCATACTAAAAATATTATTTTCTTATTCAAATAAAGAAACATATATTTACCCAACATTTCTATATGTCTAATATTAATTAATGTATATCGCTTTATACTTCTATGCTAACTAATTAATTGTATATCAATTACAAATATATATATATGTGTGTGTGTGTGTGTGTGCGCGCGTGCGCTAATAAAATGTGCTTTAAACTCAAATTTCGGTTATTACGTTACTAAAATTTCAGGTATTACAAAGGAGAACTTGCACATTTTTTGTTAGTATGCAATGGATTAGAGGCATTTGTTTGCTCTTGGTCAACTAGGCCAATTGGAAATGAGTTCCAATAGCATATTTTCAAAATACCAATTCAATGCATATTTTTTGATGATTAATACCATTTCTAATGGAAAAATAGTGAAAATAACAAATTATATCTCAAAGTGTAATTGATCCCAGTTTAACCATTGTAAATGAAACAGATTTAGTTGAAGAAAAAAAAACTAAAAGGTTGTTTTTTTTTTTTTTTTTTTGGGAAAACAACTAAAAGGTTGTTACTTTACGCTTTGAATACCAATACAATGTATTTGAACGAAAGCATTTAAATTCTTGCATTATTAGCTAGACTATATTATAAAGTTGATTATTAGCTTGCCTTGATTATAAAAAATAATTAATCTAGTTAAACAAAAATACCATCGTTTAAAAAAATCATTATAAATTATAAATTTTGAAAGAAATTAAAAAGGAAAAAAACCCTATTAATGTAATACTAATAAAAATGCGAGATAAGTGTAAATTTGAAAAAAAAAAAAAAAAAAGAAGATATTTTATGTTTTATTTTTTAAAAGTCAAATAATGTGAAACAAAATAAATTTTTTAAAATTAAATTATAAAAGGTAAATTACCAGTATCAAATTTAATGAGGAGCAATAATTGGAGTTTGAGCAAAATTGAACATCTTTAAGGAGTAGACATAATTGATCAATGCTAATTTGATTATAGAATAATGTACCGATTGCATGTTTATGTGGTTACACTTCTCCAACCGTATAATAAATAACTTAATAAAGATAAACATGTAATTGCATTAATGTAATATTATTTTACAGATAGCTAATTAACATTGTGAAAAAAAAAGAGTAACAGTTAGGCAATGTTAAAATGATTATAACAGTTATACATTTTTATTCTACTATAACATTTATAACTATTAAGTAATGGAATATGCACCTCTATTCATCCAATGATCATGAATACTTTAGTTAATTATATAAAAGTTGTAATAATCACAACTATTGAATGAATAACTGACATATATCTCAAGATACTGTTTATCTAAGTAATGAACGCTATAAACATATAAAAATGTAATCACAACAATTATTTTAATGGCATCCCAAAATATAAATGAAGTCCGTTTAAATATTTTTCACTGGGGCGTTTCATTTTAGTAGTAATAGTCTTCTTTGATCGAAGGACTACCAAGGAAATAAGCGTGTTTTCTTGAAATTTCCAAGAAAGCTCAAGGACCATCAATTAATTATTTTCCATACAAGAATTAATTCATTATCTGCCTAGGCAACATTTTGTTTTCGTACATTCCTAATTCCTTATAAAAGGCAGCGCTAGCTGCCCTGTATATAGAACTGCCTAATGCAAGGAAGATTAGACCCAAGTGCATATACATGTATATAAAATCGATCATAAGACACAGCAATATTGATCCAAAAATGGAGTCGGTGGCACCCAGCCAACTCCAGTGGCCGGAAGCTGCGGCAGTGGCGCGGCCGCAGCTAACGGAAAGCATGGGAGGGAGCGATGTGGGTACTTTGAGATGCCACTGCACTGTCCAAGGTACACAAAAGAAGACTATAATAGCATGCCGGAATGGAAGCTAGATTGCTTCCTTGCTCAATATGGGTTGCCCATTTCTGGAGATGTTGAGCAGAAGAAGAAACTCGCTAGATCATGTACACACACATATATATATATATATATAGATCAAGAAATTTCTTGATATATATGCTTCTAATCAAGAAACTATATATATATATTTTTTCTTGATATATATGCTTCTCATCAAGAAATTTCTTGATATATATACATATATGATCTATTGAGGCCACAAGAAAGCAACCATAGCGAGTTTCCTCTTCTGCTCAACATCTCCAGAGATGGGCAACCATTATTGAGCAAGGAAGCAATCTAGCTTCCGTTCCGGCATGCTCTCATAGTCTTCTTTGTTTCTTTTTCTTTTTCTTGTTTCTTTTCTTTTTCTTGTTTTTTTGTTAGTAGTTTTGAACTGTGCTGTAGTTAATTTTGTGTTGTAGAAGTAAAATATATGATGCATATTGTATTATAATTTTCTCTAGCTATGTGTGAAACGAGAGAGAGAGAGAGAGAGAGAGAGAGAGAGAGGAAACAAGGGCAAGTTTGCTTTAAGTACTCAACAAAGTAGGAGAGCTGAACTATAAGTTACTTGCAGTCTAATCAATTAATATGTATACATGTACAAATAATTTCTTAATGTTCATCTAAGATCACATGGAAAACTCCACGGAAAAGATGAATGCAGGTTCTACCTAGCAACGTTTGAGTTTCCTTAAGAGATGGTGATGTCTGGTGAAAGTGACTTAATTAATGCTCTAGAAATTAATTGGATTTGTGGACTAAGAAAAAAAAAAGAGAGGAAATTACAGAAAATGTCAAAAAAAATAAACTTATTTTCATTAATGTATGTGCCTTTTTTACAAAGTTTCATGTATAACATATACATCTATATATATATATATATATATATATATATATTGCTGCACGTAAAAGTCATTCTCAAGATCAAACTTGCAAGATTTTTAGTCGGATCTGATATTGGACTAAAGAAGCCGAAGAAAGGAGAATATGTTTGTGCATCTACCGTTGCCCCTGCTGCTTGCCCTTGCTGCACATGCTTGCACCTACTGCCCATCACTATAACTCGCGCCTCCTTTCTACATTTTTAAAAATCTCACTGAAACAGCAGAGACCAAAATCAAAGAAAGCAGTCTTAATTCACTCTATTATTCTTTTTTAATTTTTATTCTTCTTTAATTTTTATTCTTCTTCAAATTTCAATCATAGTTTATTAGAATGAAAATTCCGAGGAGCTACTCTCAGCTTCACAATCGAATTCTGGCAAAGAATTGGTCCCCAGAAAACCTAAACTCTTTATCAAGAAATGGTTATGAGGAACTTCATATCATATGCCGGAGAGCAAAGGTGGCGACAACGAGGAAGTTCAGGCCCAAGTCGCATAGATGACGATTGAGGTGACGACAAGGGCTTTGGAATAGTGATTGGAATCGTCGGAGGAGGAGTCAGAGTTAAGATCTTCATTGGTGCTCTGATTGCGATTTTGTTGAAGCGAAGGAGGAACAAAATTAGGATAATTTAGGGCCACTGTTTCCAGCTGTTTGAGGTCCATGGCGCAATGTTTGTAACAAAGGAATTGACAGGGCCATTGTTTCAAGTAGAAGCAAAGACAAGAATTCCATGCTCCATGGCACCAAATGCAACAAAGAAGATGGAATATGGGAAGGTGGTGGTGATGTTTTCTTCCATCCCTCAAGATGATAGTTCTTTAGATGTTAAGATTTTGAAGACTAGAACAGGGAATAAGATAGTTGCTTTTGTGCTCAGAAATCCTTATGCAACGCTCACTATTTTTTTACTCCATGGAAATGTTGTTGATCTAGGCTAACTTTACGACCTCTTTGTTCAACTCAAGCTAAATCTTTGCTGGAAAAAAAACAACAGTGGTTGTTTTAATCTCATAGGTACCAATGTTATACTAATGTAAAATGTTATAGATCAATGTTATATAGACTGTATACCAACTTTTGATATACTAATACTTATTAATCAATAGTTTTTATAACACTATAAAGCAATGTTATACCATTTTTTGTAAGCTAAATGTTATACCAATATTATATCAAATGTATACCAACTTTTGGTATACTGATAATTGTTAATCAATTATTTTTATAACATTATATACTAATGTTATACCCACTGTATATCAATGTTATATTATTGTTTATAAGCTAAATATTATATTAGTGTATGCCGACTATATATGAAAGTTATATCATTGTTTATAAGCTAACTATTATACAAACGTTATGCTGATAGTATATAATTGTTAATCAATAGTTTTTGATATTTTTGATATTAAGTTTCTGATATATATATATATATATATATATATAATAAAAACATCGATATTTATGTAATTATTTCTATTTTTCTGTACAGAAATGTACTTTTCCCATTAATTTGTATGTCAAAAGAAAAAACCAAAAAATAGTATAAGTTAGTTGCCTTTGCTAATTAATGAATAATAGGTTGGTCTCTGATTGATGACAAAGGTTTGATAAGGTTAGTTAAAAGAGTCTTCATCCAAACTGCTAGCTCCCCTAAGGAGGCACCGGGCAAATACATATCAAGGGGCGTTAAGAGAAATAGAATGGAACACAAACATAAAAAATTCTTTGTGACTGCTCGAACCTAGTAAGCAATCTCCAGGGCCCGTCCATCTTCAAGCTCTCTGCATCCGGAAATAGAGTGGAACACAGACAAAAAATTCTTTGTGACTGCTCGAACCTAGTAAGCAATCTCCAAGGCCCGTCCATCGTCAAGCTTCCTGCATCCGGAACCGATCACCAAGAAAATTTCCATCTTAGCTACCCAGCTCAATAGCAATGTTTTTTTTTTCTTTTTTTTTTTTTTTTTTTTTTTGACAAGTCAAGTTTCTCTCTATCTAAGCAAATTGCAACTTTTGCAATGTATGACTCCAATTTGGCTTTTTGGGATCTATAAAAATTTTGGTTTCTCTTTAAAATGGAGAAACTGGATGTGTATATCTGTTTCTTCTGTATTGAATCAGTTGAGTTTTCCAAACTATTCAAATAGTCCTTAGGATTTAAGGCAAGAAGACCTCTTTCTCTTTTTTCATTTTATCCTCAAAAGTTTTTCCTTTCCTCTTTAATTTGAATGCCTCGATAATAATAGACTTTGTTCTAACTTTCCTAAGGCCAACATTTTCCATTTGTTTTTTTTTTTTTTCTTAGCTTGTTGTTTCTTTTTTTTTTTTTTTTTTTTTTTTTTTTTTTTTTTTTTTTTTTTTTTTTTTTTTTTTTTTTTTTTTTTTTTTTTTGTTTTTCTTTAATCATATATTTTTTTTTATATTATTTGTTTATATTTTTCTTTT
>JAJIYU010004296.1:0-24600 GCA_030144865.1 Tinospora cordifolia | reverse complement strand
TAAAATCAAATTGCTATGAATTTAATATTTTATAGGTAAATGTATATTTTACCTACAAAATTATACTTGTATCTAAAGGTGTGGAATCATTAGCTTCAAAAGTTAATTTCATAGCCAAACATATATTTTAGTGATGAAATAACTTTCATAGCTAAAATTTTGTAGCTAAATGCTTCTTTTGGTGTAGTGTAAGCTGATATTAAATTGTTAAAATAACTAAATAGTTTATTCTTTTAGAATAAAACTGATTAAAAGAATTCAAATAGACAAAAAAAAGGTCAAATTTGAATTTAAGTTTAAAGCGCCCAAACATTTGTATTATATATATAGTACAATTTTTTTATAATTAATTAATTAATTATTAATTTATTTTGACAAGAGTATGTTACAATTGATATATCATTTTAATACAAATGATTTTAGCTCAAATATTTACGGGGCAATTATATAATAATCCTAAATAATTATGCAAGTACAAAATATAATGCAAGTTTTGTAGCTTATATTTTTTAAATTCTGAAGTAATCTATTTTATTCATAATGTCACTACCCTCTTTTTATAAATTTTGGCGTGTGAATTTGATTACTCAATTGTACTTGAAAAGGAAAATGTATGAAAAATGCCTTAATCGTCAAATTGAAAAATGACTAGAAATTTAATTGAATAAGATTAAATTAAAAATCCCTTCAAATATATATATATATATATATAAGTCTAAAAATTATCTATCAATTAATAAAACAATGCTCCTGACGTTGAATAGAGTCTGGCAGAAGAGAAGAAATATCGGTCGCGGGACTGAAAAACCCAGCCATTCTTTTGGTGAGATGAACAAACAGCGGTTTCTGTTTCTGTTTTTTTTTTTTTTTTTCCTTTAATTTATTTCTTTCTTTCTTTCCTTTTCTTTTTCTTTTTTTTATTAATCCAACTGTGTACGTGTTTTAACTATAGTTTTTGCATAAGGGTACTGTTTTATAGATCAATTTAAATTAGTTAAAATTGTAGTAATTTAGTGTTGTTCCATTTTACTTCATTATTTTGTTATAGATCAATTTAAGGAGATCTCCTTAGGAGCACTCACCAACTTTTTTTTAAATTAATCTGCTACGTGGAAAACATTTACACATCGACTATAGCTAAAGCATATAATTAAAGATTTTACCATGTAAATTTTTTCACATTAATTTGTTTTGCAAGTCATATTTTTCTCCAGTATGAGATTTTGTTTCTGTGGTCTTTTCCCGTCGTATCTCTGCCAGTGGTTTTAAAGTGGGAAAGCAATGACTAGAAAATTAAAAGATTATTAATAAGTTCCTTGACAATTCATTTACAAAATTGTATATATCTAAATATATTACATAATTAAGTAGCTAATTAAGTTTTTACAAAATGAGCCGACAAACTTCACATTAATTAAGCCTATCTACATAAAAATATTAATCATATTAAAATGCATGTTATTTACGAGATTTGACAGTATTACAAGCTTTCTTACACGACAAACAAAAAATTAATTATTGGACAGTAAATATTTCTGATGTGAGGGCTCTTAGAGAGTCATCCATGATGGCTGAAGATCTTCACAATGTTTCTTTATTAAAGCAAATGAAAAAGATAGACTTTTAAAAAAATAATAATAATTTAAAGAGTTTACCGTAAAAGAAATGTCCAAGGGTTTATTTTTTTTAAAGCTTTTGTAAATAATAGTAAGACTCTAAACTTTTAAAATACTTGTCAAACTCTCGTCTGCCTTGCATTGCATCTAAACATTTCTTCTTAAAATATCGGAAAAATTGATTATCATCGTTCTTTTATAGAACTAGTTCAGAATTTAAATATTCCAAATATGTGATATAGTAGATAATTCTCTCGAATTTGAGTTAAACCTTGTTGTGACTTATTCAAAACTTACTACTTAAAAAAAAAAAAAAAGATTTTTATTAAATATTTAAGCTTGCAACCTAACATCCAAATTTATACAAAATTCATGTTCAATGATCATCAAAGCTAAAAAGTACACATAAAATTTGTATACGTGAATTTTTTTTTTCTCTAGTTTTCAATATTGTTCTTGCCAACCACATATACGTAGTTGCACCATTTGAAAGCAAGCATCGGAATCCCTTTGGGAAGGAGGATGGTGTGCATGTGTGTGTTATTGACTTTTCTTTTAATATATATATATATATATATATATATATATATATATATATAGAAAGAAAATCTCCTTATTGATTATTATTTCCCAATGATTTAGCTACACTCAATAAAATATTCAAAGTTTCAAATAAATCAACCAGGACACGTCAGAGCAACACTAATTGTCAACGCAAGTTTCAAATTATGCACTTGTACACCTCAAACATATGCCCATCAACACCAGCTCATTGCACAGTAAATTTCAATAGACAATAATAGTCAATCATCAAAATAAAATCATATTATTTTCCCAAACCTATTAATACGTTAGATAACAAATCTAATCTTTATTTCCTTGAAATTTTTGTTCATTAACCAGTGTAACACATATCAAGATCTTTTGTGTAAACACAGATCATGTGATGCTTGGGTTTAATTAGAGGTGACAAAATTGATCCCTATCCTTTTTTCAGTTTTCTTGCGACTCATTTTAATACAAGATTTTTTAAAAAATTTTAATGGGTGTGTCAACCTGATACCAAAAAAAAACAAAGAATTCTTTAAGTCTAACGATCTTGGCCAATTTAGGCAAAAACTAAAAAACCACGTAAGTAATTCTTCTTAATATAAAAGTAAAGTCAATATTTTAAATGTATTTCAATTTGAAATAGCTTGGTCAAAGCTTAAAATATTTATTTTATTCTCTTTGATTTATATTTAAGACTATGAGTTACTCTCGTATTGAATAAGATTAAAGAAATATGTTAGAATAGGACTATATATAACAAATCTAATCTCCATTTTCTTGAAAAGTATCCCTTGACTAGTATGACACGTTAAGATCTTTTGTATGAACACAGTTCATTTAGATACTTAAGGTTTAATTTGGGAAAATTGATCCACACTTCTTTTTTAGTTTTCCTCCAACTCATTTGCATACAAGATTTTTTTAAGATTTTAATGGGGTATTTCAATTAGGTACAAAAATAAATCTTTAAGTCCAATAAGATTGTAATGACCCATATTTTTGGACACCAAATTGATGGGTTCGATATATAAATTTCTATGTATTTTTTTAAAATTTTTAATAAAAATATATGAATTTTTTCAATTTTCTCTAATTTTATCCATTTAATTGACGGAATTGAGATTAAATGAGAAATATAATTTTTGAAAGAGAATATATATACTAGTGAGGGAATATGCCTTTAGGGAGAAAATATGATTTTTGAAGAATTTTTTTGAATTTTTAGAAAGGAATAATAATTTTTTGGGTAATTATTTGATTTTTGAGAGAAAAATATCAATTTTGGGTAAAATATGTGATTTTTGAGAAAAAAATGTATAAATATTGAAATATGGATATATTTGAAAATTTTGAAGAAAATGATAGACAAAAGATTTAATTTATATAAAAAAAGAAAAAAAAAATATGCACCTGGGCAACCCAAGCCCAGGCCGTGCATGCCGGAGTCGACCGTGGTTGGCCCACGTGCCTACTGTTCACCTCCCATCCCATTCCCTCTCTTTTCCTTTCCTCTGTTTTTTCAGCAGATTTCTGCAACTCACAAAACCAACACCTGGTTTTGAAGCCAGAAATTCAGCCTCTGACACCATAGTCGACCGGACCCTGAGACTCCGGCTGGCAGGGTACCATGCCAGGCCACCCCCGAGGTCACGTGGGTGGCCACATGGCAGCTTTTGGGTCGTGCAAAGACTCTCCAAACAAGCAACAAAAACTAATTTTCTATAGAATTTCTACAACACCCCAACTTCAAGACCCCATATTTCCTTCACCCCAAGTTCGATTTGCATGATATTATAGCCACTGGAAAGCTCTCATTGCTCTCTCTAAGACTGTGTAAGTTGTTGGTCTAAAGCCTTAGTCGTTAAAACGAAAGTAGCCATAAAGTTGAGTTGTTCAATATAGTTGGAAACTAGAAACAGAGAACTTGTGTTGATCAGATTTTTGGAGTGGCATTTACCCACCTATTTGTGGTCGATTTTTGAGGTAAAATCAATCATTTTAATCCTTATCATGTGTAATTCAACTTCCATTTGTTGAAAAATTGAAAATTGAACTCTTGAATGTGTTTTACAAGCTGTAGAAGTGTGTTGTTGTGACGACAAAACGTGGTGTTGGAACCAATTGAAGCAAGTTTTGAAGCATGTAGAGGAGTCTACTGGAGCTGAAACTTTGGGTGCATAAACTTGATACTAGAGGCTACGAGAGGGTATAAGTTTCTTACCACAAACCTCTATGTTCATGATTTCCAATTCTTGTAAAGATGCCCTGTTAGTTAAGTGTTTTCACACTTAGAAAAATTTTCTGAGTTGTGGAAGATACATATTGTGTGTTTGATGAAATGTGTGAGCAGGTTTTAGCCATTTATTCTCTCTGATTAACATGAGTTTTGAAGGGGAATGTTAGTATGATCTAAGAACATGCAAAATGTGTAAGAAAGAACCTTGGATTAGTGGTTTAATTGGGGTAATTAGACACTTGAAAATCATAAAAACTATAAGCATTAGAAAAATCTGTTACATAGAAGAAACTTTGGGGGATTAATAAATTGACCAAAACTAGGTATTTTGAGCTAAAATTTGGTGGAAAAATTATTGATTATGTCAAAAATATGTGTATCTAATTTCGTCCCAATCGAAGTTGGGTAAGTGGATCAAATTACGTGACTAATGACTGTCTATCACATGAAAGTTATGAATTTACAATTGCTGGCATTCCACTTGAAAACCCTACCAAATGGAGTCCAAAAATTGCAGTAAAAAATTTTGATGAATGTTTAGGAGGTGTAGATGAAATATAAAAAGTTTCGCTTAAATCTGACACAGAAATTGATCGCCGAAAAATCGACAAATTCACTGCGCAACTAGAACAAAAAGCTTGAAATTTGGCTAAGTGTTGAAAATTGGAAAAAATTGACCAAATTGACCTATTTTGATCGAATTTGACCCAAATTGACCAATTTTGACTAAGTTGACCAATTTTGACCAAGTGTGACCTATTGACTAGATTTGACCGAATCAAATTTGGGTTGACTGAGACTAGTTATGGACAATAGGACTGAAATTGAGTCATGTTTCACAAAGGAACTAACATTGAGTTTACATAACGCAAATTTGAGTGTATATTGCGGGACTGGGCCTAATGTCGATGGGACATCGGTGCGCGAGACCCAATGTAAATAGTTTAATTCATATGTTACTTTAACTTGCATTCCCTACATAAAATGTGTGTGAAATGACATTGGTCAAATGGTTTCATGTGATTTGAGTTACATCAATTGGTTTGGAGTATATGTATATATGTACACAGATAATGAGATGTTAGTTATATTGTATACTAACATTATTATATATTTTTTATATATATTTTGCATTAGTTAAATAGAAAATATGACATATTTAGTTAAAATTAGATACATGATCATTTATATTCATATTATATGTATTTATGTATTTTAAAAAATTTTATATATTTATATGTTTGATTTAATATTTAAGAAAGGATTCACATTTGTTTGTGCAGGTTTAAAATAATTGAAAAGATGTATGCACAACAACAAGGAAAAAGGAAATATGACATATTGTAAAAGCCCAACATTCAACAAGGCCCAAAACAAAGCATGGGCCTCTCCAAAATCACAAAAAATTGCTCACATGGGAATAATGGCAAAAGCGTGAATTCGATGAAATGAAGTTGGGTCCATTGGAATTCAAAATGGCATGGGGCGTAAATAGCATTTGTAAATTGTGGCACGACAGGAACACATATTAGGAACACGGCACGATTGTAAATACGTGCAAAAGCAAGGGCACATTGAATTATATACATGAGAGGCATACAAGAGAACATGAGAGGCGCACAAAGATGAGTCGTAAAATGACGAAAAGGGGCATGGCAACAAGAGCAAAATCGATGGGCAAGTTATGTAAATAGCATGCCTATAATATGGGCATGACTACCAAATAGAGAATTAAGACTGCAATTATGTGAAATTTGTGAATTTAGAGTCCCAGTACAAGTAGAAATTAGGATTACAGTATAATTAGGAGTATAAATGGGATGAATTAAAATAAATACATGATATTTAGATTAATTAAAATAAATATTAAAAATGAATACATGATATTTTACTATCATAGAATCTTAATTAATATAGTTTTCAATTTAATATTCATCTGTTTACAATTTGTTTTTGATTTAATTTAAGTTTTTAATATTTAATTTGATTTTACACCTTAATAAAGTTGATAGTAAAATTAGATTGGGATGTAAGATATTAACCACATGACACACCTAGAGGACGATAATCCGGTATGTTACTCTATATTACTATTGTAATTCTGTACACTTGCAATGATTCTAACAAGTTTTTGGCACTGTTGCCGGAAAACAATGTTAATAATCTTAGAACTAATTGAAATTAGTTAAATTTTAATTAGGGCATTTTTATTTATTTTCTTTTAGTTTGTTTTTTTTGTTAGTAAATTTATTTATTTATTTTTTATTATTATTTTACTTTATTTCAGTTTAGTTTATATTTTTTAATTCATTATTATTTTATTAATTTATTTATTTTAGTTTAATTTATTTTTTATTTTATTTTATTTTAATTTACTCTATTTATTATTTAATCCGTTGACAAGCTACACTTAATCTTTTTGGTTTACATAATCCTTTTGGTTTACTTGTGGTGTTTTAGGTTTTAGATGAACAAAAATTCTCTTGGGTTAAACGATCTAGATCTGTTTAAGACAATCAAGCAAATTCAACTAGAAGCTTGAAGCTATAAATCTAATATGGCTAAAAATAGTAGATCTGCGGTTGGTACTAATGGTGAAGCACCACTCTAAAACTTTTTCAAGCCTGTGCTTAATAATAATTACTCTGAAATTGCTTGCATACCTATCAATACCAACAACTTTGAGTTGAAGCCCTCTTTGATTACTATGGTATAACAACAGTAGTTTGGGGGTTTGGCTATTGAAGATCCGATGGCACACCTGAACTTATTCATGGAAATTTGTGATACTATCAAGATGAATGGTGTGACTGAAGATCAGCTAAGATTGAGACTTTTTCCCTTCTCTTTAAGGGAGAAGGCACAGACATGGTTGTAAACTCTCCTACCAGGTAGCATCACCACTAGGGAAGAGATGAGATAGAAATTTATGCAAAAGTATTTCACTCCTGCCAAGGTTCATCAACTTAGGAGTGAAATCAATTTGTTCAAACAGTCAGACTTCGAGTCTCTCTATGAAGCCTGGGAGAGATTTAAAGAGTTATTAAGAAGATGTTGTCAGCATGGTTATCTTCCTTGGATACAAATTCAGATGTTCTACAGTGGTTTGACACCACCTACTAGAGCCTTGGTTGATTTAGCAGCTGGTGGTTCCTTGATGGGAAAGTCTACTACAAAGGCCACTCATCTCATTGAAAATATGACAGCTAACACCTATGGCACAGAAAGAAGCTCAATAAAATGGGTTGGAGTACATAAGGTTGATGAGGTTACAGCTCTTCAAGCATAGATAGCTTCTATGAGCCACCAGATGAATGCATTGAATAAGAAATTTAGTAATGGCTAGTTTCAACCACAATAGAATCAATCTATTTTGGCCATAGTTGAAGCCCACAAGGCATCCCTTATTCATGAAGCATCTATAGAGCAACTGATGTAGTAAACCGATTCAATAATTATCAAGGGCAACAATAGGGGTACAATACACCTCCATATTATCATCTGGCTATCCGTCAGCACAAAAACTTCTCATATGCTAATAACAAAAATGTCCAACAAAACCTATTTGAAAAGAAACCATCTACGGAAGACAAATTGGACGAGATCATGAATATGCAGGCCCGATTCTTTAAAGAATTAAATGGAAGAATAAATCAAAATGACAATAGAGTTTCAAAGTTAGAAATACAAATAGGAAACATAAATGCAACTGTGAAGAACCTTGAGATTCAGACGGGACAGATAGTCCAAGCGTTCTCTAGTCAACAACGAAGTTTTTTTCCCAGTGCAACTCAAGTAAGTCCTAAAGAATAATACCAAACCATATTAACTAGAAGCAGGAAAGAAGTCCAAAACCCACCTATTCCATCCAGCTCTCCTATGCTAGTTGATTAGCCTTTCCATTCTAAAGGGTTTGTTCTTACAGAGCCAACTGATCCAACACTTACTGATGATGAAAAGAAGAAGGTTAGACTTCCTGGCATTACTATTCAAGGCAGCAAATACCTTGAGCCTCCTCCTTACCTTTTCCATATAGATTTTATAAGAAGTAAGTAGATGATGCGATTGTGTGGTTAACAGAGGAGTGCAATGCTATAATACAGGGAAAGTTGCCTCAGAAATTGAAAGATCGAGGAGTTTCACTATTCCTTGAAGTGTAGGCACTGAAATATTTGAAAAGGTTCTTTGTGATTTGGGGACCAACATAAACTTAATGTCATTTTTATATACCGGCGGTTGGGCCTGTCAGAGATCAAGCCCACCAATATTACCCTTCAACTTGCAGACCGTTTTGTTACTTATCCACGAGGGATTATTGAAGATGCCTTCGTTAAGGTGGATAACTTTAACTTCTCAGCTGATTTTGTTGTTCTTGATATGGAAAAAGATGGGGAGATACCATTAATTCTTGGATGACCATTCTTAGCTACTAGTTACGCCTTAATAGATGTTGCAATGGGAGAGATCACACTAAGAATGAATGAAAACTAAGTTGTCTTCAACATCTATAGCTCATTGAAGCCCCCTACTGAAGTGCGAGAATGCAAGAAAGTACAAGCTAGCTCTGAGATAGAAATTGCAAAGTCCAAACCTCCAGATACTCAAGTTAAAGATGTTGATTCTACTAAAGGGGAGGTCTTACAAGCACAATAGAAGCAGAAATATGTTATTAAAGAGCCACGTGATGCTGATGATACTCAGAGAATTACTATAAAGCAGTTACATGATCCAGTGCTGAATAATAAGCGGCCATTTGATAGCATAAAGCAAGAATTGTCCAAAGCCAAAGTGTTTGCAAAGATCAACAAATTGGGCTTCGGTTAATATATATCCACATCAAGCTGACGACGTTAAACACAACGCTTAGTGGGAGGCAACCCACTGATTTTTATTTTTTTCATTTATATCCTTTCATTTAGTTAGGAGTTAATTTTATTTCCTAGGTATGCATGCATACTAGTTTAGTAAAAAAATTGCATGCATTTTTAGTTACATATTCTCCAATACTTGTCTTCTTTTTGCCATATGCAGATTTTCTAAGCGTTTCAACGTACTTTCCTCCATATATGCATCAGAGTGCAGTGTGCTCTTGAGGACAAGACACAATTTAAGTTTGGAGTGGGATTGAAAAAATTCTTCTTCAAATTTAGGTTTATTTTTCCTTTATATTTACATATTTTTTATACTCCAATGCTTCTAAATTGCATATTTATGGGCATATCACATACATATTTATTATTTAAATTCTCTCATGACATTTAGATATTAGGATCACTTATTTAAAATTAATTCATGAGCATATTAGCTTTAAGACGTGAGCATATAGAACATATAGATGTCACTTAGGCTAGATCCATATCATATTTTTGAATATTTTTACTAAGTGACCTATGAAATTGAAAATTTTTCTAGTGTGATAAGATAAAGAACTAGGGTACTTTCAAACAGTCTGTGTGTTTGGTTTGTCTAAAATTTGACTTTGACTGATCTATTTAATTAGTCTTAGGTAAATTGAGAATCTGAAACTGAAAAAAGTGAGGAGTGGAAACCAAACCACAAGTGAAAAAAAAAATTCAAGACTCTTGAAATAATCAAATCTATTTTAAACACTGCTTAGAAATGAATTTAGGAGGAAAATAATGTAGGCTATCTTTGTTTGAGTCCTAATCTAAAGGCTAGTCCTAGTATTTACAATCCTTTGCAGCCAATTTTGAGCCTTAAAACTTATTTTCTTATTATGAATCTAAACATTAAATATAAGAAACACTCTATACTTTTGTAAATATCTCAATTGAACCTATCTGTGTGCACTCATGGTTATAATACTGTCTATTTTGGAATGTGAAAGAAGGAGGAGATGTTGACATTGAGATATATATGTTTCAGCTTTTGTTTCAAATTTTTTATTTTATTTAGTAAAAAAAAGTTAAAAAAGTTATATATTTGTTTGTTATTTCAGTATTCTCAATGAAAGTTGAACTTCCTGCTTTTGTATGGGTGTACATATGGGTGTTGATTGAAATGTATGTGATTAAATAAGTTTGAGGGAGTTATGAAGACAAGGTTGTGAGCATGAACGAAGAAAACAAGGGATTGAACAGAAAGATCGAGTTATATTGAGAAAATCAAACAAAATAAGTTGTTATTATTGCTATGAGTGTATACTTGAGTCAGAATTAAATTCTTATTATACTTGTACCTTGAGCCTGGCTACATTACAACCTAGAGAAAAAGGCAATTGATCCTAACTATAGTTTGAATTGAGTAGAAGATAGAAAGAAGAGAGAATTGAGAGGGTTTGTGTATTTAGGTATTATGAGAGAATTTTTGTAAGTGGGATGGTGCCTACAAATCACCTACAAAGTCTAAGAGGATTAAGATACTGACAGATGAGAGGGTAAAGTTGAGGAAGAATGAAGGATACACTGAAAATCTAAACAACCTGAATGACCCTAAAGAAGTGTTAGTGATTCACAAGCTAGAGGAATGGAAGATTGATGTTACAATGATGAGTGAAAATGAATTTAAATTCTATATGGTATGGTGTGTCAGGTTTAGAGTTGAGTCATTGTTCGAAGATGAACAATAGTTTAAGTTTGGGGATATTTGTTAGTTGCATTGCATATATATATATATATATTTTACATGTATTTATGACATTAGTTAAATAGGAAATATGACATATTTAGTTAAAATTAGATGCATGATCATTTATATTCATATTACATGTATTTATGCATTTTGAAATTTTTTTATATAATTTTTATATATTTATATGTGTGATTTAATGCCCGAGAAAGGATTCACATTTGTTTGTGTAGGTTTCAAATAATTGAGAAGAGGTATACACAACAAGGAAGAAGGAAATATGCCATACTGTAAAAGCCCAACATTCAACAAGGCCTGGAACAAAGCATGGGCTTGGTCCAAATCACAAATAATTGTTTACATGGGAACAATGGCAAAAGCATGAATTTGATGAAATGAAGTTGGGTGAACTAGAATTCAAAATGGCATGGGGCGTAAATAGCATTTGTAAATTGTGGCACGAAAGGAATACATATTAGTAACATGGCACAATTGTAAATACATGCAAAAGTAAGGGCACATTGAATTGTACACATGAGAGGTGTAGAGGAGAACATGAGAAGCGCACAAAGATGAGTAGTGAAAGATGAAAAGGGGCATGGCAACAAGAGCAAAATCAATGGGCAAGCTATGTAAATAGTATGTCTATAGTATGGGCACGACTGTCAAATAGAGAATTAAGATTGCAATTATGTGAAATTTGTGAATTTAGAGTCCCACTACGAGTAGAAATTAGGATTACAATATAATTAGGAGTCTAATTCATGCCTATAAAAAGAACATTACGTGATTATTCGAGAATTCATTATTCAATCAATTATTCGAGTTGCAACAAGAACTTGACGGCCTGAGAGAAGAAGAGAATAGAATTTAGAGAACAACAAGAAGAATCAGTTCTACTTCTAAGTATGATGTTTATTTTATTAAATGATTTGTGCTGTGAACTCCAAATAATGTCTGACTAAATGTTTTAATTTCTAAGATATAATTTAGATTGTAGGAACTTTTGATTTTTATTTTGATTATTCTATTTCGAGGTATTGTTTTATATTTTATGTTCTTAATGTTTTTTATTGATTGATCGCCTATAATTTGATTTTTATACTTTTTGCTAAATTTTACCGTGTATTACTATTGCGATCTTGTACACTTGCACTGATCCCAACATGAGACTATAAGCTCAAGGTCCGAGTGCAGGGTCAGGGTACACGATGTGATTGAATTTAGACTCGATGTCCGAGCGTCGAGGTTAGGGCATATAACTAGTGCGCCTAGCCTAAGACCTGCACAAGTGACGATACTTGGGGACCAAGCGTGGGGTTAGGGTATTCGACGAATATACCTAGCTCATGACCAGCTCAAGTGGCTGGTACGCCTGAGTCATGACCCACTCGAGCTATAACCATATGGTTAGATTTGATGATTTGAAACCACAGCTCAGATGCAGTTTTCAACTAGCATGTATTCAAATTATTCTTTTTTAACTATTGCATTGTTTATAAATGTTTTACTACATTTCATGTTATTAAGTACTGTTTTACCATCACTGTTCATGTATACATGCATTATTTTGGAATGTTAGTTATAGGTAATATGTTGGTTTTACTACTCACTGAGCCACATGACAAATTAGGCTCATTACTCTACTAGCATTTCAGGTTTCTTAGCGGCTGACAAAGGAAAAGATGTGGCAATAGCCTAGTCCCTTGGGTGGTCCTTTATCTTTTTGGTTTTATCTAGAGATTGGTCACTTCTATGTCTGTATCTAATGGTCAACCGAATTTTTGGAACAAGACAATATGTACTATGTAGAAGCAAACTTCTATGATACTTGCTTATAGACTTAATTGAAATACTATATTTACTTTCGCACTTTATAGAATACATGCTAGAATTACTCTGATGTCGTTTGCTGTTATAATTGAGAAGGCTTAATAGTGATTATGCGAACTTAGCTCGATGGGTGAGTTCGTTGAGTCACTGTGCCGGTCGGGTCATCTTTTGGTCTAGGGAAGAGATCCCAACAAGATTGCCAAATTTAGCAAAAAGTATAAAAATCAAATACTTAGTTCTTCCTTAATATAAAAAGTAAAGTCAATATTTTAAACATATTTTAATTTGAAATAGCTTGATTAAAGCTCAAAATATTTATTTTTAACAAAAATAAATCTTAAGTATAATAATCATTCCTAATTTAGGCAAAAATATAAAAATCAAATACGTAAGTCTACCTTAATATAAAAAGTAAAGACAATATTTTATAAATATTTTAATTTGAAATAGCATAGTTAGAGCTCAAAATATTTAAATTTTCTCCTTGATTTATGTTTATGACTATAAGTTACTCCCATATTCAATAAGATTAACCAAATGTGTTAGAGTAGACTATAATTAGTCTTAGTTTTTCATTTATTAAATCTTTTACAAACTTATACCAACGTTATTTAACCTATTATATATGTGTGTCACAGACTTTTGTGGATCCAAAAAGTGTTTCTATTTCTAAGAGTTTTTTTAACCTGCTAGATTAATTTCCTATTGTATCAATTTCCTTCTTGTTTCAGCTTTCTATTTGGAAGAAGAAACTAAATTAAAAGGTTTCAATTCTAAACAACATACTAGATGAAAGATTTAAAAATTAAAAAAAAATAGAAGAAACATTGAGCTATGTAATAATTTATCTCAAATGAATAGATTTGCATATCTGTCTTGGAGTAGGCAGATCTTCAACAAATCACATAAATTTGTATGTATTCTTCTTTTTTCATTATTTGTATTTGTGGATGTGCATTTTTTTTGCAAGTGTTCTACTAAGTAAATCTCTACAAAACCTTTAAATATATAAATAAATAACCAAAAACAATGAAAAACTACAGCTGTTACCTATTATCTTATCATCGAATCAATTGTAAGAATGATTTTATAACAACAAGACGAAAAACACATAAAATTGCAGAGAATGAGTAGAATCACTGCTTTAGAATTTTGGCCATTGCATAGTGAAGAGACTTGTCTAAATTGTAGTAAGAACCAAACTATAATTTATGTTAAAAAAATGACAATTTGATTCAAAGAGCTATAAATGAAGTAGTATAAAAACCAACCAATCATGTGATTACATAATTCTCAACTCATTGTTATTCATATTGATGACAATGACAACTCCTAGACGCAAGTAACATATTTCCATGCAACTAGTTAAGGATTTTGTGCTTGGACTATATAACATGTTCACGCGTTCACATATTTCAATGCATAAAGTAGTTGCGGCAAGAAAACCATGGAGAAGATGGTAATCTTTGCAATAATTTCATTCCTTTACATCCTCATAATGTCATTTTCTTGGGCAGCTTCAGGTTTACCACCTACCCAAAGATTACTACGATGCGTATCAGATCCTGCTGGTCCTGCAAGTCCAGTATTAGATAATGAACTTTGTTAGCTAATAATACTATAATTTAAAATTAAATCAAGTAGAAGAATGCTATATATTTTCTGGTTTAATTATAAATTATAAGATTTGTTATCTAATATCAAAAAGAAAAAGAGTAAATTAAAATTATGAAGTTATAGAGTTGTTTGATGGAACCAACTCTAATAATTGAATTGTTCTTTATAAATAAATTACGAGACAAGTCCCAATCTTTTATGTGGTTTTCTAAAAAGAATTTTCTGCATATCTAGATTTGCTCTCAATTAGACCTTACAAAAGTAAAAGTGCAAAAATTGAAGATCTGTTTGGTTATCTTCAAAATTGACATCTAAATGACACAAGGTATGTTTATTTAAAATTGACATCTAAATGACACAAGGTATGTTTATTTATTTGTGTTACTGTGATTCATGGTGATGTTAGAGGATTATTTTTTGTCAAACCAACTACATAACTTCCTAATTTTAATTTTTCATTTTGCCCTTTGATATTAGTTAATAAATCATATAATTTATAAGTAAACCAGAAAATATATGACATTTTTCCACTTGGTTTAATTATAAACTATAGGATTATTAATTAATAAAGTTCATTATCTAATTTCTTTGTTGAGATCACTACAACTGTATAGGATCGCAATAGTAATATACGATGAAATACAGGAATATTGTTCTTTGAGAACGATATGTGGTTAATAATCTTAAATCCCAATTTAATTTTAGTCTCAATTTTATTAAGGCTTAAAATCAAGTCGAGTATTAAAAACTTAAATTAAATCAAAAGTCAATTAAAAACAAGTGAATGTTAGATTGAAAACTATATAGGTCAAGTTTTTGGGATTGTGAAATCTCAAGTATTCCCCTTCAACTCCTATTTCAATTAATTTGATTCTTAATTTTGTAGGTTATAACACTAACAATTAAAACTCCTGCTCGAGGCGCATTAATCCTATTAATTATATCACCTAATACCCCATCTCGAGGCGTATAATTAACAAATTAATGCATTAAATCTTAATTTCATGTGTAACTTCTTATAGAATGAACAACCTCTCGGTCAACTGATTCATATAAGTCTATATTTTGATTATCCAACTATTGAATTTCTCTCTCTAGTTAATTTAATAGTTTGAGATCAATTTATAGATGGTCAGTCAATAAATAGCATTAAGTTCACAAAACATAAAATAAAACACCAGAATTAATTAATTGAAAATTAGAATAAAAGGTTTCCTAAAATTGAAATCACATCCTAGAAATAAAAACTATTTAGCCAGACATGGTTTGAAAATCATTAATCAAAGAGTTGAACGAATAAAACATTATGCTAGAACTTCTGATCTTTTTCTTTAATTCTTGTCTTTGTTTTGCTTTTCTTCTCTTCTGTTGTGGTTTTCACATCAACTCATAGCAACTTTGAATAATGAATTGAATATGAAAGAATAAATTAAAGCTACGAGCGGTCCCTTTATATAGGCATCATATCCTAATTTGACTCTAAGTATAAGTTATAATCACACAAGGACTCAAAATTCATGAAATTGTATTCTTAATTCTCAATTTGACAGTCGTGCCCATGCTTCTTCCATTAAATTGTGCCCTCTGCCATCCTGAATTAAGGGCATCCGCAACGGGGGGTTGGAAACGCTGATGTGGCTCTCAATGGAGCGCCACATTAGCGCCACCAACTCCCCTAGGCATTGAGCGCTCGGACAGTTCCGAGCGCTCAATGCCCATTTTTTTGTTTTTTATTTTTTTTTAAATTTTTTTTTTAAATATGTGGCTCTGCAATGCCTGAGCTGGCGCTCAATGCCCGCTCAGGCATTGCAGACGCCCTAAGCACAATTGTGACCCCTAATTTTTAGACAATCTACCCATCTAATTGTCTTCTATTTACCAACTTTGCCATTTGCTTTTGCTCCACCAATTCACACCCAAATTTTCTTGTGACGGTCGACCCCTGCTTCATTCATCAAATTCACGCTTTTGCCATTCTTCCCATGTGAACAATTTTTTGTGATTTTGGACCGAGCTAATGCTTTGTTTTGGGCCTTATTGAATGTGTTGGATGGGCTTGCTTCGGGCTTTCTTTTTAATTATTATTGAACCATGTACAATAACCCCATTATTTCTATTTCTAATTATTCTATACTTGCACAAATAGTAGACCTTCCTCGAGCATTAAATAACAAATATAAATAATAAAAACTATATTTAAATTCTCTTGCATAAATAACATACAATAGTAATATAAATAATCATTCATCTAATTTTAGATAAATATGTCCTATTTCCTATTTAATTAATGCAAAATATATATAATATTATTAATATGCAATGCAACTAACAAATATCCCCAAACTTAAACTATTGTTCGTCCCTGAATAATAACTCAACTTTAAAACTGACACACCATACCATAGAGTTAAATTCTGTCACTCATCATTGTAACCTTGATCTTCTATTCTTATAGTTTTTGACTCATTAACACTTCCCTTAGGGCCATTCAAGTTGTCTAGAATTACAATCTACCCTCAATTCTTCATCAACTTCACCCTCTCATCTGTTAGTATCTCAATCCTCCTCGACTTTGTAGGTGGTTTATAGGCACCATCGCACTTATAGAAATCCTCTCCTAACCTAGTACATAGACCCTCTCAATGCCCTCTTCTATCTGTCTTCTACTTAGTTCAAACTATAGTCAGGATCAATGGTCTTTTTTTTTTTAGGTTGTAATGTGGCCTGGCTTAAGGTACAGGTGTAATAGAAATTTAAATCTAACTTAAGTGTACACTCATAGCAATAATAATAACCTATCTAGTTTTATTTTTTCATGATAGCTTGATCCTTTTTGTTCAATTCCTTGTATTTCTCGTTCATACTCATAACCTTGTTTTCATATATATTTCCCCAAAACTTATTTAATCATTTACACTTCAATCAACACCCATATATACACTCATACAAAAGTAGGAAGTTCACTTTCATTGCTAATACTAAAATTATATATAACTTTTTTTAAAAAAAAAACAAAATCATAACAGAAACAAAAATTGAAACATATGTATCTCAATGTCAGCATTCCCTCCTTCTTTCACATCTCAGAATAGACAATAGACAATATTATAACCATGAGTGCACACAAATAGGTTCAATTGAGATATACATAAAAAGGATAGAGTATTTATAAGATGAAGTTTAGGTTCATAATAAGAAAACAGACTTTAAGACTCAAAATTAGTTGCAAAGGATTATAAATGCTGGGATCGGCCTTTAGGCTAGAACTCAAACAATGATGGCCTATATCATTTCCCTCTTAAAATTATTCCTAAGTAGTGTTCAAGACAGATTTGATTATTTAAAGAGTCTGTGGGAAATTCTCTCCATTTGTGGTTTGATTTTCACTCCTCACTTTCCTTAGTTTCCAAGTTCTCAATTTAATTATGATTAAAGAAATCTGTCAAGGTTAAATTTTGAGCAAACCAAGCACACAAATTGTTTGAAAGTACCCTAGTTCTTTGTCTCATCACACTAGAAAAACTTTCAATTTCATGTCACTCAGTGAAAATTTCAAAAATATGGCATGGATATAACCTAAGTGCCACCTATATGCTTTATATACTCTATATGTCGTATATGCTATATATGTTGTATATGCTCTATATGCTCATGTCCTAAAACTAATATGTTCATGTATTAACCCTGAATAAATGATAATGATATCTAAATGTAATAAAAGAACTTCACTAGTTATGTACGTGATACGCCCATAAATATATGTAGTTTAGAAGCAGTGATGCACACATAATATATAAATATAAAGGGAAAATAACCTTAAATTGAAGAAGAATTTCTTCAATGTGCACCCCCACACATAAATTGTGTCTTGTCCTCAAGAGCACAACTTCACTTTGACGCTCATAGGGAGGAGAATACGCTAAAGCGTTAAAAAACTTGCATATAGCACAAAAAAGACTAATATTAGAAAATAATTAACTAAAATGCATGCAATTTTTTTTTACTAAACTATAATGCATGTATACCTAGAAAATTAAATTAAATCCCAACTAAATAAATGAAAATAAATGAAAAAAAAACTAGTGGGTTGCCTCCCACATAGCGCTATGTTTAACATCATCAGCTCGACGTAGATACAGTTTATCGAGGCCCAATTTGTTAATCCTCGCAAACACTTTGGCTTTGGGTAACTCTTGCTTTATGTTATCAGGAAACTGCTTTTTTTTTCAGCACTGGATCTTGTGACTGCTTCTTAGGAGTTTTCTTAGATAACTTGCATCCTGTAGCTCTTTAGTAGCAGAGATAGGCTTTCGGTGTACTTGTAAGACCTTCACTTTAGCAGATTCAGCATCTTTGACTATAATATCAGGAGGCCTGAACTTTTCAATCTCTATCTCAGTGCCAGCGTGTACCACATTACCCTTTTTGCATTCTCGTACTTCAATAAGGGGCTTCAACGAGCGATAGATGTTGAAGACAACTCGACCTTCATTCATTCTCAGTGTGAGCTCTCCCCTAGCGACATCTATTAGGGCCTGACTAGCAGCTAAGAATGGCCGTCCAAGAATTAATGGTATCTCCCCATCCTCTTTCATATCAAGAACAACAAAATCAGCTAGGAAGATAAACTTATTCACTTTAACGAGTACATCTTCAATAATTCATCGTGGATAAGTGATAGAATAGTCTACAAGTTGAAGAGTAATACTAGTTGGCTTGATATCTGATAGGCCTAATCGCTAGTATAGTGACAGTATCATGAGATTTATGCTGGCCCCTAAGTCACAAAGAACTTTTTCAAATATTTTAGTGCCTATGCTGTACGGAATAGTGAAACTCCCTGGATCTTTCAGCTTCTGAGGTAGCTTTCTTTGTATTATAGCACTACACTCTTTAGTCAACAGCACAGTCTTATGATTTATTTGCTTCTTATAAAACTGCTATGGAAAAAGTAACGGAGGAGGCTCAATGTATTTGCTACCTTGAATGGTGATGTCGGGACGTTTAACCTTCTTCTTTTCATCATCAATAGGTGTTGGATCAGTATGCTCAATAAGAACGTGCCCCTTGGAATGGATAGGCTAATCAACTAGCATAGGAAGGCTAGATGGAATGGGTGGGCTATGAATCTCTCTCGCATTTCTAGTAAATATGGCTTTGTAGCTTTCTTTATGATTTACTTGAGTTGCATTAGGAAAAGAACTTCGCTACTAACTGGAGAATGCTTGGGCTATCTATCTCATCTTAGTCTCAAGGTTCTTCACAATTGCATTCATCTTTCCCATTTGTATTTTCAAACCTGATACTATGTTATCATTTTGATTTATTCTACCAGTCAATTCTTTAAAGAATTGAACCTGCATATTCATGATCATGTCCAGTTTGTCTTCTATAGATGGTTTATTTTCAAATAGGCTCTTCTAGATGTTTCTGTTATTAGCATATGAGAAATTTTCATGTTGACAGATCCCCAGATGATAATATGGAGGCACATTATTCATTGCTGCTACTCTTGAAAGTTACCAAAATAGTTAAGTACATTGAGCTGCTCTATAGATGCTTTTTGAGCGAGGGATGCCTTGTGAGCTTCAACTATGGCCAAAATAGATTGATTCTGTTGTGGTTGAAACTGGCCATTACCATACTTCACTGACCCTCTCTCTGTACTATACCCATAGGCATTGGCTGCCATTTCTTCAATAAGATGTGTAGACTCTGTAGTAGATTTTCCAATCAAGGAACCTCCTGCTGCTAAATCCACCAAAGCTCTGGTAGGTGGTGTCAAACCACTGTAAAACATCTGAATTTGGAGCCAAGGGAGATAACCATATTGTGGACATCTTCGCAGTAAATCCTTAAATCTCTCCCACGCTTCATAAAGAGATTTAAAATTGGACTGTTTGAATGAACTAATCTCACCCTTAGTTGATGAACTTTCGTAGGAGTGAAATATTTCTGTAAGAATTTCTAAGCCATATCTTCCCAAGTGGTGATGCTATCTGGTAAGAGAGTTTGTAGCCATATCCTCGCCTTATTTCTTAGAGAGAAGGGAAAAGTTTCAATCTTAACTGATCCCCAGTCACACCATTCACCTTTATAGTATTACAAATCTCCATGAACGAGTTTAGATGTTCCATAGGATCCTCAGAAGCCAAACCCCCAAACTAATGTTGCTGCACCATAGTAATCAACGAGGGCTTTAACTCGAAATTGTTGATGTTGATGGGTATGCGAGCGATTTTGGAATAATTATTATTAAGCATAGGCATGAAAAAGTCCCGAAGTGGCACTTCACCGTCAGTACCAACTACAGATCTACTATTTTTAGCCATATTAGATCTATGGCTTCGCGTCTCCAATTAAAATTGTCGAAGTGTTTTGAACTAGTCTGGATCACTCAACTCTGTTGATTCACTACTCATCCAAAACCTAAAACACCATAAGCAAAGAAAACAGATCAAGTGTAGTGAGCCAACGAATTAAATAAAAAATGAACTAAAATAAAATAGATTAAAATAAACTAAAATAAAATTAAAAAATTGCCTTAATTAAAAAGATAAAAACAACCAACGAATTAAATAATGAAGTGAATAAAATAAAATAAAATAAATTGAAGTAAAATAAAATAAAATAATGCCTTAATTAAAATTTAACCAATTTCAATTGCTTCTAAGATTATTAACACTGTTCCCTGGCATCGACGACGCCAAAAACTTGTTAAGATCACTGCAAGTGTACAAGATCGCAATAGTAATACACGTTGAAATGTCAGAATATCGTCCTCTGAGAATGATATGTGGTTAATAATCTTAAATCCTAATTTAATTTTAGTCTCAATTTTATTAAGGCTCAGAATCAAGTCAAGTATTAAAAACTTAAATTAAATCAAAATGAAATTAAAAACAAGTGAATATTAGACTGAAAACTATATGAGTTTAGTTTCTAAGATTGTGAAATCTTAAGTATTTCCTTTCAATTCTTATTTCAATTAATTTAATTCTTAATTATGTAAGTTATAGCACTAATAATTAAAATCCTTTCTCGAGACTCCTTAATTCTATTAATTATATTACCTAGTATCGCCTCTCGAGGTGTACAATTGACAAATTAATGCATTAAATCCTAATTTCATATGCAACCTCTTATAGAATTAACAACCTCAACTGATTTATATAAGTCTATATTTTGATTATCCAACTATTGAATCTTTCTCTCAAGTTAATTCAATAGTTTGAGATCAATTTATAGATGGCCAGTCAATAAATAACATTAAGTTGACAAATTATAAATCAAAACATTAGAATTAATTAATTGAAAATTAGAATCAAAGGTTTCCTACAATTGAATAAAACTATTTAGTCAAATATAGTTTGAAAATCACACATCAAAGAGTTGAACGAATAAAAAAAATTATACCAAAAGTTCTAATCTTGTTCTTCAATTCTTCTCTTTGTTCTACTTTTCTTCTCTTCCACTATGGTCTTCACATCAACTCATAGCAACTTTGAATAATGAATTGAATATGAAAGAATAAATTAAAGTTACAATGTTCCCTTTATATAGGCATCATATCCTAATTCGACTCTAAGTATGTAATATCCCACATCGGTCCGACATTAGAGCGATGACTGGGCTAAATAAGAAATTGCAAGCCTTACTAGTGCCGAACACTTTTGGGAGACTTAGGTTCAAGTCTTACCAAAAACAAAACCCTACACCCAGTCAGTGGTGGCTAAGGTGGGGACAATATCGGTATGTAGTGGACTAAAGTCGTTACAAATGTTATTAGAGCCGTTTTAGGTATGACGACAATGTGAGTCTTGAGGACAGGACTGCTTCAAGGGGGTGAATTGTAATATCCCACATCGGTCTGACACTAGAGCGATGCTTGGGCTAAATAAGCAATTGCGAGGCTTACTAGTGTTGAGCATTTTTGGGAGACTCAAGTTCGAGTCTTGCCAAGAATAAAACCCTACATCTAGTTAGTGGTGGCTAAGGTGGGGACAATATCGATACGTAGTCGGCCCATGTTGTTGCAAAGTATAAGTTATAATCACACAAGGACTCAAAATTCATGAAATTGTATTCTTAATTCTCTATTTGATAGTCGTGCCCATGTTTCTTCCTTTAAATTACATCCTCTACCATCGTGAATTAAGCATAATTGTGACTCCTAATTTTTGGACAATCAACCCATCTAATTGTTTTCTATTTACCAACTTTGCCATTTGCTTTTGTTCCACCAATTCACGCCCAAATTTTCTTGTGACAGTTGACCCATGCTTCATTCATCAAATTCATGCTTTTGCCATTCTTCCCATGTGAACAATTTTTTGTGATTTTGGACTAGGTTGATGCTTTGTTTTGGGCCTTGTTGAATGTGTTGAATGGGCTTTGCTTTAAGCTTCCTTTTTAATTGTTATTGAACCATGTACAATAACACTATTATTCCTGTTTCTAATTATTCTATACTTGTACAAATAGTAGACCTTCCTCGGGCATTAAATCACAAATATAATTAATAAAAACTATATTTAAATTCTCTTGCGTAAATAACATGCAATGCTAATATAAATAATCATGCATCTAATTTTAGATAAATATGTCCTATTTCCTATTTAACTAATGCAAAATATAAAAAAAAATATATAATATTGTTAATATGCAATGCAACTAACAATCCTCCCACTTAGACTTATTAAATGATATTGCAAAACAAGTGGAAAAAAGAACGACAAATCTCATAACACATGTACATTAGTCGACTAAAAAAAAGAAATGCCATGCATAGGTCTAATAATGTCTCAATGAAAGGCACAACAATGTCTCAGTTAAGGACACAATAGTGTCTTAGTTAAGGGGATAACAGTGTCTCAGTTAAGGACACAACAATATTTTGACTGAGGACACAACATGTCTTATAAATAAGATACAAAATAAAGTTTCATACAGATGTGCACCATATATGAAAAAACATTATATAGGAGAGGTTAACAACAATAATAAATAAATGTGATCACAAATGCAAAGTGTCGAAACTGAACCATTACAATAACTCTCACTAACTAAGTACATCAAAAGAGTTCACGAGACCCATGCGAGTAACATGCTCGTTATACAACATAGGTGGCAAACCCTTCTTCATGGGAATGACAATCATATGTTGTGTACCAATATGCTCCAATGACACTAGCTAGTTTTGAATCCTCTATTTAACAATAAGATGCTTAATGCCAATATGTTTTGACCTTCTTGAATTCTTGTTGTTCTTGAAAAACACAACTGCTCTAGAGTTGTCACAGAAAATCTTCAACGGTCAAGAAATTGAATCAACCACCTAAAGTCTTAAGATGAAGTTTTGTGACCAAAATGCTTGTGAAGTAACCTCATGACAAGCTACAAACTCTGCCTCTATGGTGGATGAAGTTGTCAAGGTTTGTTTCATGCTTTTCCATAACATCGTTCATCAGAAGAGCGAGAGATCATCGAGTTCATCAGAGAGAGAGATAGTTAAGGGCCAAGGAGGGAGGATTCGAGAAGCGAGAAGGAAGAGAAGAGGGAGAGATAAGAACAGAGCGAAGGAGAGAACCAATGGAGTGTAGAACATGGCTGAAGAAACCAAAAAAAAAAAAAAAGTTCGAAAACAGATTGTTAGGGTTCTTGAGGAAGAAGAAGAAGGGATGGGTGGCAGAGGTGGTGAGTGCAAGCATTTGTAGAAAGCACTAGTGGAGTTGGTCGATACTGCTTTTAGCTGGCCATTGGTCGGATAAATACTAGAAAACCAAGAGAGAAAAATTCAAATCTGCTTTGATACCATAATGAAAATTGAATTGATTGATACTATTGATTAATATATGATCAACTTACAACAAGTATAAATAGATAAAAGAAAATTACAAATACACAAATATAAAATATGGAAGTAGATATTATATAGTATATTATAATATTTTTGTCGGGACCCCTTCCTAGAGTCAAGGGCGGCCCGACCGGCACAGCGGTCTGACGAAACTCGCTCACCAAGACGAGTTCGCCCAACCGCTGTTCAGCCATCTTTGCAAACCTCATGTGATGGGACGATATCAGAATGATTGGAATCATTAAAACCAAAGTAAGCAATAATTCAAACGATAGCATTTCATTTACATAGTCTGTCCA
>JAJIYU010004295.1:0-24576 GCA_030144865.1 Tinospora cordifolia | reverse complement strand
CGTGGCAGAACAAATCAGAGCGAGATGTTGATCCAACGATTGAGACGTTGATATCTTCGTTTGTGCGTGGCGGAACAAATCAGTTGCAAACTGCCAGAAAGCATCAGAAGAACAAAGGAATGAAACCGAACCTGCGCTGTCCGTGCAAGGAAGAAGGAACTGCAGATCTAGTGCGTTCCCTACGCAATGAAGAAGGAAGAATAGAAAGAAGAAGCAGCGACAGCTACTGGTGCGTCCACGCGAGGGAGAAGAAGAAGAAAAACGAGCGTGTTGTGCGTCTTCTGCGCGAAACGAAAATGCGATCTGTTATTGCTCACCTCCGCTCGCCTCAATTCGTTACCTCACCGCTGCTCACCTCTGCGTGGACCGGCGAACAAACGAAGCAGGAAGATGTGCAGTGAGCACACGGTATTAATGAAAATAAAACGAAAATGTTGATATAAATGATAAAACGAAAGTTAAACAAATTTTTTTTGAAAATATTTTGATAATAATGCTATTTTCTGTAATTTCCTCAAATTATTATGTATATAAATCAAAGACTAGGGCCTTGGGCCCAAAAGTATAAGCCCATACAATTAACTTTTAATTTATCTTTGATTTTAATTTTTAAATTCGAAATATAACTGTTGGAAACAGTTTTTTGACAGTTAATGAAAAGTTGTAACTTTTAATTACAACCATTCGTTTTTATAAATAGAAATAAAAAAGAATATTATAAATAATTATTATCTTGAATTTTGAATTTTTCCAAGATCAAAAACAGAGAATTCCAGTTTGTAAGAAAACGATTTATAGTGCTTCTAAATAGTTTTTGACAGTCGAATCCTGAGAGACAGTAGCCGATTGATCTTCAAGCACTTGGAAAGTGACAAAATTCTGCCTTAGGACATTGGAATCTGCAAGCTTCTGTCATCAAGTGGTTCTTTTCTTACTTGTTTCTATTTATTCGAATAGTATTTTATATTTTGATATATAATTTATAATAAATTGTTTGTAAGTTTCTAACAAGTATGTGATGAAAAACTCCAATATGTCATTTAATTTTAATACATTATGAGTTATTAGATTTTTGATAACTTTAACTTGTCTCTAAATTTTTTATCAGTTAAAATGTTGACTCTATGTCAAACACTACGAAATAATTTAAACCTTTATTTTCATCAAATAATGTGTTATAAAACTAATTATATTTTACATAATTGAAAATTAGTTTTGAGAATCACATACTTGAAATTTTAAGAAAAATCATGTTTCTAATGAGGAAATGTCTCTCTTTAGGAAGTGGGTGTCATCCTTGAATTACAAAATTTCAAACTATGACATTGAATCTCACACTGTCACTCCCTTTTGAAGCCTGCTTCCTATAGTTTGACAGTTAGTTGGAAGTTTTGGACAGTTAAAACAAAACAAAATCTCTATAAAAAAAAAAAAAATAATAATAATAAAACTGTGTTTTGTTGGATTTAACAGAAACATATATTTGAGAATTGAGATGAGCTTTCACATGGAAATGAACCAAAGCGAAGATGAACTTTGTCATTTTGATCAAATGGAAATGAGCTTCTTACTGGAAGCATATTTCATGTCAAAATTAAAGCTTATTGTAGTTAATTTTGAAGAAAAAAGTGAAATTTTTTGATATATTGCAACTTTAATGAAAATTGAGTGCAACAAACAGAAATCTAATAGATCTTATTAATCTCAAAAATATTAAAATTTGAAGCTTGAAAAGGAGCAACGCCCTAAAATTAAAGTCCTAAGATTATAGCCAAGATAATAGGAGCATGGATAACAAGATATATAAGTAAATCTAATTACTCCATAGTAGCTGTCCTAAACACATTGCTTTAGGAACTACAAAAACCATGTTTTGTCCTCCAAACTTGGAACTTGCTAGCCAGTAATGGCTTAGTGAATGTATCGCCAACTTGGGCTTCTGTTTTGTAATCAGTAGCAACAACGATTTCATCTCTCTATACTTCCCTTAAGAAGTACAAGTTAATGTTAAAATGCTTAATTTTCCTATAAAACATAGGATTATATACGAGAGATATCGATAGCAACTTGATTTTCAACAAAAATCTTTAGAGTTTCCTTCTGCACTAGGTTAAGACCAATTTAAATCTTCTTCAGCCAAAAGGCTTGATTAACACCTATAGTTGCTGTAATAAACTCCGCTTCCACGGTGGATTGAGCAACAGTTTCTTGTTTCTTCAAGCTCCATGAGAAAACACACCAGAATCAAGGGCAAAACAGTATCTTGAAGTGTTCCTCATGTCATAATTAGACCTCCTCAATCACTATCTGAGAAACCAACGAGCTTCAACTCCTTGCTCCTCGTGAATTACTCATTTTGCAATTTTGAGATGCCATTCCCTTTCACATTGCGTAAATCGAGACAAAATGCTTGCAACAGATAAGATGTCAACCTGAGTTGTCGCGAGGTATATCAAGCAACCGATCATGCTTCTTAAAAAAAAAAAAAAAGCACCATTCATCTATCCTCTCAGTTCGATCATCTTTGAGGGCTTTTCTTTTTTATTCAATGGAGTTCTCAGTTCCATCATACTATTTTTTTTTTATTTCCAAACAAAAAGAAAAATGCGCACAAAACTGGAATGCTTTTCCTCTAAAAATAAAAAATAAAAAACACACTTCGTGTAGGAGCAAGAGAATGGGATTTTAGCAGCAAGCTCCTTCAATGAAAATGCACTTCATCTTAAGGTGCCCGTAAATAGCAAGGCTCTTGCATATTCTCTTCTCAAACTTTTACAGAAGTAGTATTCAACCCTTGAGCCCTTTTCTTATTTACCAAAACTTCAACTTTGGACTAGTTCAAGTGAGGAAACTGATGTTAAGTGTGTTTTGTTCTTATATGAAAAGATCAAAATTGTATCTGGCATCTCTTTTTCTTTTTTTCTTTTTGTTTCATATATACAAAATCTTGGATTTTTTTTTCTTGAGCTTACTACTTTGGTTGGGGAACTAATTTTTAGAAGAAAATTTTCAAGTGTGGAAGCACATTCTTTTAAATCAAAAGGACTTTAGCCACCAAACTTGCTTCTGCGTTATTCTGTATTATTTTGGGTAAGTATACTTAGATGTAAAATTCACGTATATCTTTTATAAAGTTGATATTTACATTGGCTAAAAGTGTCAATCTTGGAAAATATTTCACACAGAACTCTTCAAAGACTTTTTCAACAGCTTTTGGGTCTGCACTTGTAAGTTAGACTTTGGTGTTTTAAC
This sequence comes from Tinospora cordifolia, assembly GCA_030144865.1. Lineage (NCBI taxonomy): Eukaryota > Viridiplantae > Streptophyta > Magnoliopsida > Ranunculales > Menispermaceae > Tinospora > Tinospora cordifolia. The sequence continues at coordinate 21,324 of JAJIYU010004295.1, read as the reverse complement.
CTTAACTTGAAAGAGACAAAGTGTAACTCATAGGACTTATACTTAAAAAGTTGAATCAAGTTAATCAGTTTTGAGTCCCCACCTGGGATTTGCAAAAATCCTAATTAGAGTTGCTTAGGTAGCGGAGTAGGTGAAGGTGAACCACTACAAATCTCTATGCATTATTCACTTTACCTTAGTTGCTTTAATTATCTTTTGTCCAACTCTTCTTGGAGTATGTTTTGGGCCAACAAAACTATTGCTTTTCAATTAAAATGCTGCTCTCATGTTTTTTACAAGTAAAACGCTGCTCTCATATGTCATAGTATTGCTAAAGATTTAAACCAAAAAATAAATAAATAAATAAATCTATAAAACGGGGTTTTGAACCAAATTGCAATAGAAACTATGGTTTTTCAACTTTTTGGAGAAGCTGGATAAAACCAATTTTTTTGTTCTTGTTTTCCCTCCTAAGAGCGGGCTCTTATACGTTACTCATCCATCCGCTACTGAAAATATTACTTCCAGTCCAACTTGCATGTGTTTTACAAAATATTATAGCAAACAAATATGTAAATGCTTTAGGTTGAACTGTTGGTAAGCTTTAGAATCTGTGTTTAAAACCTCATCATTTACCTGTAAAATGGTCACCAAAAAGCAAAAAAAAAAAAAAAAAAACACACACACCCAAAAAGGAGAAGAAAAAACAGAGAACAGTTTCTTGGACTATGCAAGCATCCAAAACGCAAAGACTTCATCAGGTTGAGCTCCATTTTTATCAATTTGTTTGATCCAAAATACATGGATGGAACCACCAAAAAATAAGAACTCAGAAAACAACGTTTTATCATTTCCTGAAAACAGGCTGTTTTCTATTTAAATTCTGAAAAACTATTTGCAAGACCAGGCAAATGTGTATACAATTGTACAAGTTCTGAAACTATTAGATACATAAATTGTATCCAAGTTCTAAGTTCTAAACTAAATGCAGAGGCGCCTTTATACAGGTCCAAATGTAAGTATATGTACAGTTACTTTTGAAAAAAAAAATACAGCATATAATTTCAATAGTAGAAAATGATATTGCAGCAAGTGAAAAAGCACTTCCACAGAGATAATAAAATGATCAATCTCTCTTGCAACAAAACTTAGTCCCACAACAGCTCTTACCCTGCATTGAAAAATGGACTAGTCGCTCCTTAATGTGTTTTTGAGCCAAACAAGCACATCCTAAACGAGATGACCAGGCCGTGTACAAGTATTCTGCAACTTCATTTGAGAAGCCATTGTTACTAAGATCAAGCATCTTCAGATTCTTTGTTTTGCCAATGGCTGTGGCAAGGTCTTCAATTAACTGGCTCCTTGGGTATGCAGAACTAGTGTCCCTTTTGCAAGAGCTTGTGCAACTGTAATCTAAACTGGATGCAACACGGTCACACTTTATTTGATCATCTTCGCTATCTGCAACTTCAAGTTCATTGCACTCAAAATTTATGGTGCACACACCTTGCAGTGTATTGTGCACTTTTTCAGATGCACACTTTGATGGATTAATGTCAGAGGAGTTAAGGTTTGGCTGTAAAAACTTTGAACTTTTTTCCTCGGTGGAGTCATCGTGAGGAGTGATATCATGATCTACATTAGCATTTTCCGAAAGATTAAGCTCTTCAAGAGTTTTGTTTTCTGCAAATAAAAAGAACAAAAATGTATCAAAAGGCAAGTTGGATTTTATTGGCATTAATTCAGTTGAAAGCAACCAAGACAAGCTTTTTACCTTCCAGTGCACAAATTACTTTTGCCATTCCAGCAAGCCCAAGATTACAATTATTTAGGACTAGAATCTTCAAAGAGCATTGTGCATTCTCGAGATGCGATACCAATGCGTTTAGACCCTGGGTATGCACTTTCAGTCAGTAAACTTGAATAGGATATTGTTCGAAAGAAACCAAAATCTTTTGGCTGCCATTGCCCAACTGGCTACTCAAAAAACAAAAGATCAATGGAGAACATCTTGAAGATTTTTCATACTACTTGATGGTAGAATATTATGCATCTGGATGGAAAGTGAATAGAAATGTTGCAAGCATAAAAACCCAATACTTCCTTCTAGGCCCATCGTACTGCCATTTCAATTGTATGACAAGATAGCTTCTGGTTTTTACCCAGAAAAAAAAAGTAATTGGGAGCTTACAAATAGATTCAAATTGAGTTAAAAATTGAAGTGCATACACTTCCAAAGATGGTTGCACACCTGACATGCAGAAGGGAAAGCAGAACCATATACGAAAGTAACCACTAAAATTGAAGTTATGGTTATTAAATTAAGGTCTAGCAATTTATGTGTTGCTAAGTCAAACTCCTGAGCTGCAGCTCTCTCCTACATCTTTATCATGCAGCGTAACATGTTGTAAAAACAATGTTGACACACTGTCCTTAGGATAGAATAATGGAAGAAATTCTTATTAAAACTAGAAATCCATGGTACATAAGTCTTTTGAACAGCTATATTTATGATCAAAACCCTAAAGATGCCCTAAAACAATTTGGAAACAAATTAACTGTAATGACCCGTATTTTTTAATATATATTTCTGTAAATTTTTTTTGAATTTTTAAATGAAAATATATGATTTTTTTAAAAAATTTTGCCCATTTAATTAGAAAAAAATAGGATTAATTGAGAAATAAATTTTCGAAAAGAGAATATATTAATTATTGAGAAAAATATGATTTTTTTGGAGAAAATATGATTTTTGAGTTAATTATATGAATTTTTGAAAGGAATAATGAAATTTTAGGTAATTAATTATTTTTTTTTGAAGAAAAATAGTAATTTTCGAGTAAATTAGATGATTTTTTGGAAAATAAAAGTATGAATGTTGAAAATTGATGAAATACTTAAGTGATGAATTATATAATTGTAATGAAAAAAAAATTAAGAAATTTCATATATATATATATGCCTGAGGGCGGCCCGATCGACGCGATAGCTCAATGAACTCACTCATCGAGTCGAGTTCGCCCAATCACAGTTAAGCTTTACCAAATCCTCAACATAGAAACATAAAACACGTTATGAACCCTTGATAGTTGTGGCGGCCCGATCGACACGATGGCTCGATGAACTCACTCATCGAGTCGAGTTAATCATATTTAAGCTTTACCAAATCCTCAACATAGAAACATGATACAGGTTATGAACCCCGATAGTTGTGGCGGCAATGCTAGCTAATAAGCAATAGGGCCTATTCTGTCAAAGATCTCAAAAGGCCCAATATATTTCGATTTGAGCTTCCTTGAAATCCTGAAACGTGCTTGCCTCTTTCGAGGTAAAATACGAAGGAGGACATGGTCGCCAACCTTAACCTCAAGGACCCTTCTTCGGTTATCAACATAACTCTTATGTCAGTCATGAACAGCCTTCAAATTTTGTCTGATCCTTTGTATCTTCTCATTCTATTCCTATATGAAGGCCAGGCCTAAGACTACTCTATCACTTGTCTCAACCTAACAAGCTGAGGATCTATATGGTCAGCCATACAACACCTCAAATGGTGTCATCTCGATGCTCAACTGGTAGTTATTATAAGCAAACTTGTATAAGGCCACATGGTCCTCCTAGCTACCACCAAAATCTATAATACAAGAGCGTAACATATCCTCCAAAATCTAGATCGTTCGCTCAGACTTACCATCATTCGGCAAATTAAATACTGTGCTACGGTTCACCCTTGTCCCCAACTGAGTCTGCAATGCTTGCTAAAACTGAGACGTGAACCTAATGGCTCTGTCAGATACTATGAATGAGGGAACCCAATGTAACTCATGATCTCTCTAATGTAGAGGTGGCTCAATTGCTCCACTGAATCCTTAGTACTCATAGGAAGAAAGTGGGCTAACTTTGTCAAACGATCCACAACTACCCAAACAACATCATGTCTCCTCTATGTATGGGGTAGGCCTATAACGAAATTCATGGTTATATGTTCTCACTTCTACTCCGGTATAGATAAGAGTTGTAAGGTTCCACCGAGTCTCTGGTGCTCAACCTTAACCTGCTAGCATGTATCACATTTCTGGATGAAGACCATTATGTCCCGCTTCATCCCAGGCCACCAATATGTGTGTTTAACATTTTGGTACATCGTATTAGAGCCTGAATGAATAACGTATCTCAAACGGTGTCACTCCTCAAGCACACTACGCCTCAGGCTAGCATCGTCTGGTACCCATAACCGTCCCCTAAACCTCAGTGCACCCTGTGAATTAAGTAACCACTCTCCACGAAAAGTGTCATCTGCCCAAGCTCTAAATATATCATAGTCTGCATCACGAGGCTGTCCTTCCATGATCTCCTAAACCTGAACTGGTTGGGCTATAATCTGTGCACTAACTCTGGTCTTAGAAGATAACTTGTGGATATTCATAAGCGAAGCAAAGTCTATCATCCTCCACTCATGAGACATGTGTCTAGCCATACATGCAGTCTCAACCCGTTCCAACTCAAAGCATCAACCACTACATTAGTCTTCCCCGGGTGGTACTCAATATTGAAGTCATAATCCTTCAATAGCTCCATCCATCGCCTCTGTCTCATGTTCAAATCCTTATGTGAGAACAAATATCTGATGCTCTTGTGATCCAAATAGAGCGTAAATGCTCTCCATAGAGGTAATGTCGCCACATCTTAAGAGCGAACACTACGACTGCCAGCTTAAGGTCATGCACGGGGTAGTTCCTTTCATGAATTTTCAACTATCGCGAAGCAAAGGCAACAACCCCGTCATCTTGCATCAATACGCAGCCAAGGCCTATTCGTGATGCGTCAATGTATATCATCAACTCTTGGTCGAGCTCTGGCAACACTAGCACTAGAACAAATGTCAATCTCTGCTTAAGCTCAAAGAAGGCATTCTCGCACTTATCAATTCATACAAATGGAGTATCCTTCTTGGTTAACTTTGTCATTGGAGCTGCAATCCTCGAAAAGTCTCGAATGAAACGACGATTATAACCTGCTAAACGCAAGAAGCTACGGATCTCCATCACTGTGGTAGATCTCAGCCAGCTAATAATCGCCTCGACCTTAGTAGGGTTAATAGAAATACCCTCGCTCTAACTACATGACCCAAAAATCTGATCTCCAACAACCAAAACTCGCACTTAGTGAACTTAGTATATAATCTATACTCCCTCAAGGTCTATAGTGCGATCCTCAAGTGCTCGGCATGCTCCTCTCGAGACCTCAAATAAATCAAAATATCATCGATGAAGATTACCACCAAGGTATCAAGGTATGGCCAAAACACTCTCTGCATGAGGTCTATAAAATAGCAGGGGCATTCGTCACGTCGAACAGCATGACTAAGAACTTGTAGTGCCCATATCGAGTGTGGAATGCTATCTTCTGCACATCCTCTTCCTTGACCCTCAACTGATGGTACCCTGATCTCAAATCAATCTTCAAAAACACCTTAGCACCCCTAAGCTAATCAAATAAGTCGTCGATATAAGGAAGAGGATATTTATTTTTGATCGCCACCTTGTTCAACTGTAGGTAGTCGATACATAAACGGAGGCTCCCATCCTTCTTCACAAACAAGACTAGAACACCCCACAGTGACACACTAAGGGTAATGAAACCCTTATCCAATAACTTCTCTAGTTGAACTTTCAACTCCTGTAACTCTTTCGGCGTCATGTGGCAAGGAGGAATCGAAAATGATCGTGTCCCTAGAATAACCTCAACAATGAAATCGATCTCTCGCTTAAGAGGCAAGCCAGGTAGATCCTCAAGGAATACATCAAGAAAATCCCTTACAACAGGGATCTCGTTGATAGTCGTCCGTGAAGGTGCCTCATCTATAGTGGTCAAACCAGCCAAGGTATCCATATCATGTTGCGTCACTAATCTGTCATGGGCACTCAATCTATCAGAAGCTCTCCCTTAAAAGACAACAATGGGTCACCCCGAGATCTAAAACACAACCCTCTTGGCGAAGCAATCAACATGTGCATGGTATGCAGCTAGCCAGTCCATCCTAAGTATAGCATCAAACTCAAGGAACTTCAACACCAGAAGGTCTATAATTGTCTCAAAGTCCCCTACTCTAAGTACACACCCCGCACAGATCATGTTGGGATAGATACGCTCCGCAACGGCAGTATTCAACATCAATAGAGTAGGAACCCTATCTGGTCTAAGCCCCAATCTATCCATGACACAATCAGAGATAAACGACAATGTGAAACCAGCATCAATCAGCACATACAAAGATGAATTACAAAGTAAAACAGTAACTTCTACCAAAATCCTTGTCGAGTGCGGGTCAGGCTAGGTGACGGCTTGTGTTCTCTTATACCTTACCTATCCACACTAGTAACATATCAAGGGCGGCCTATGTCCCTCGTGGTAGCCTTGATGCAGTCCACGACCTCTATCTCGACCTCCATAAAATGTACCGTGCTGCTCTGCTAGTGGTTGTGATTGAATAGGAGTGGCCGCAAGTGCACCTGCTCATGGCGGCTGGACTGGGAGTGGTGCTAGATTGTCCCTCAAAAAACTTTCTCTTCTTATAACTCTGGTGACGACCACGACCTCGACCTCGGTAACTTGCGCATCCACCCTAATGTGACGGTAGAGTCTGTGTCTACTGCGCATCCACCCTAATGTGACGGTAGAGTCTGTCTGACAGCAACGCTCAACCCTCGTTTATAAAATCCAACCCTTCCACTCGGCTCAACTATCAACCATGGGGCATACGTCTCCAACTACAGGAATCGGTGGGCACACTCTTCCACTATCATGTTCCCTTGGCACAAACTCAAAAATTCTATCTTCTTACGTTCTCACTTAGCCTCTAGAACGTAAGCATGAAAGAATAGCTCTCTGAATCTGGCCCTTTATGCTCCGCGTAGTCCGCCACCATCTTGCTGCTTCACCCTCCATCATATGTGCTGAGAAAAAAACTGTCTGCCTCTGATAAACGCAGGGTCTCAACGTTCTTCTTCATATTCATCAGCCAATGATCTGTTACCTCCAAACTGATACCACTCATGAACATCGCAGGCGTAAGTCCATGAAACTCTTGAGGAGCTGAGCGTGCGCTCTCTCATCTCCCTGTCTATCCTAGATAGGGGTAATTGGTACTACTATTGCCTGAACTGGTGGCTCTGGAATTGGTGGTGCAAGTGGAGTAGGCGATGGTGACACGATAGAGGGAGCGACTGTTGCCACGGGTGCAATCGGTACAGATGGTCTTGCTGACGTAGACGGCTCATCTTTATGTCTCTCAACCTCCAACCTATCGACCCTCTCCCTCGATAAGGCCGTCAGGGCCTACATAGCCTTGTTAGAGGCCCTAACCACAGCCTCAAGCCTCCACATAGGGCTCTCCTGCTCAGGCTGAACTAAAGGTGGTAGTGGTGTCGATTCTCTAGGCCTGAGCGATGGCCCACCTTGCCTGGGTCTACCCCACCTGGGCGGCATATATTATCTACATTTTAAATTCGATTCATTGGTTATTCCTCTATTTACAATAAACTTAACCTAAACACTTGGTAATAAATATTATGTTCAAAAATATATTCTATTACTGATAGTTTCCGCCTTTTTCCTTTAGGTTAGGGGTTTTGTTTACTTTCACGATTACTCTGATGTCAACTAGGCCCTTCATTTACAGGTGTTTCTAAAATTTTAAAAACCTTGGTCTCTGATATCAAGCCTGTTGAGACCCCTTCCCTAGGTTGAAAGGCGGCCCGACCGACACGATGGCTTAACGAACTCACTCATTGAATCGAATCAAGTTCGCCCAATCACCGTCAAGCCTTACTAAATCCTCAACATCCACACACATCAGAGTAATCGAAAGATCCATTCATTAACGTGCAAGGGTAAACAAAATAATACATATTGTCATATTCCAAAAGTAAAATCTGACCATTTAAAATTATTGACATACGAAAAGCAACCGACCTCTAATAAGACCAAAAGAAATAGAAGACCACCCAAGGGACTAGACTATCACAAGAGAAACCTGAAATGTTAGTAGAGTAGTAAACCTAATGTACAACATGGCTCAGTAAATAATAAAACTAGCATATCACAATAACTCGTACTCCAAAAATAATGCATGTATGCATAAACAGTAATGGCAAAACAATGCGTAATAGTAAATCATGTAATAAAATACTTATAAATAATACAACAGTTAAAGAAAATAAATTTAAATACTTGCAGCTCAAAATTATATCAGGACGAAGGTTCAAATCATTTAAATACAACCCTATGGTCGTCGCTCAAGCAGATCATGAATCAGGCGTACCGGTCATTCAAGCAGGTCATAAGCTAGGCGTATTCATCGAATACCCTAACCCCGACGCTCAGTCCTCAAGTCTAATCCAATCACATCGTGTACCCTAACCCAGCGCTCGATTAAACTTGGTCAACTTAGTCAAACTTGGGTCATAGTGGACCTATTTGGTCAAAATCCCCCAATTTTTCCATACTTAATCAATTTTCTACTTTAAATTCTATCTATACAACAAATTTGTCAATTTTTCTGTGAGCAATCTATATGCCAGATTTGCGCGAAACTTTCCAAATATGATCTACACCTATTGAATACTTCACAAAATTTTACTTGGTGATTGTTGGACCTTGTATGATGTGGTTTCTAGTAGGGATATCAGGAAATTTGTGTTCCCGAACTACATGTGACATCCAGTCGACAATGCATTCAATTGACCCACATAGACCTATCGATTCGAGACGAAACTTTTTTTCACTATCACCAATTGTCTAAGGAACACACCCACCAAAAATTAGGTCCATTGGACATGATTAAGCATTTTTTTAAATTTGTGGGAGCAAGCTCAAAATATAAGCTTATAACAGAATTTTTCAAAAAATTTTCTTAGTATCACGATTCATACACAACATGACATCTTTACATGCTTGTAAAATCACCAATACAAAGCCTTAGAGTTCAAGATTTATACATTCTTTTAGCCTCAAATGTGAAGTCTAATCCTGCCAAATCTTGGCCCCAATGGACATACCTAGCCACTTCAAATGGGGTCTTAAAGTCGCTTCCAAGATTGGGTTTCTGCTAAACTACTGAAACAGTGAGCAACTAGCCCACTTTGACACCATTTTTAACACGTTTCAAAGGGTCAGGTGGTGCTCCTCATAAAATGAAAGTTAAAGTAGACATTACAAGCTTTAAAACGAGCTATAATACCTTAAGATTGAACTTCAAATGACCTAGAAATCAGTCTTGCAAAAATCAAGTAACACAATTTTCTAGCTTTCTGGGTTTCTGCAGTCGTGAACAGCTAGGGTTTGAGGTTGTTTCTACTTCAAACGGCTTAGGTTTTCAATCAATGGACAACACCTTCTTGAAGTTGGTACTGAGACCTTTCCAATGACTATAAGAAAGTTGATTTTTGAGTTAAAATGGAGAAGATATGGGTGTTTGAAGTTAGTGGGTTGTAAGAAAAAAAAATGCAAAAAAGCAAATGGCTGGTTTGAGGGGTCCATGCACACCTGAAACGTTGTCACATGGCCAAATGGTGGCTTGCATTGATGGTCGATCAGCTAGAGTTGGGGAAGGCCGATCGATGGCGTGCCAATGGCCAAAACCAAGGGCAAAGTCTGATTTTCTGCCCCAAAAACCAAGAAAATCTCGATTGAAAATGAGGAAAAATAAGAAAAAAAATGGACGAATTTTATGTATATATACGTGTATATGTAGAAGAGAAAGAAAAAAAAATTCAGGCCTAACTTGGGCCAAGGTGCACGAGCCTTGGCCGGGGCAAGCGGGCCACACATGCGCACAGGCTATATTCGACGTGAGGGCCGAACCACACGCTCTTCCCCTTTTTTCTTCTTCTTCCTCATTTCTAGTCGGGATTTTCAGGGTTTTTGAGGCAGAAAACCAAACTTTGCCCCTAATTTTGGCTGCCGATTTTGGCCATTGGCACATCGCCGATCGACCTCCACCAACTCCGGCCACCTTATCAATGCAAGCCACCATCTAGCCATGTAGCAACGTTTCAAGTGTGCACAAGCCCCTCAAACTAGCCACAAATTTTGAATCTTGCTTCCTGCATTTTTTTCTTGTAACCCACTAACTTCAAACAACCATATCTCCTTCATGTCAACTCGAAGATCGACGTTCTTATAGTCATTAGAAAGGTCTTAGTGAAGGTGTTGCCCACTGATCGAAAACCCTGGCCATTTGAAGTAAAAACAACCTCAAACCCTGACTGTTCGCGACTATAGAACCCCAGAAAGCTGGAAAGTTGGGGTTGTTTGGTTTTTGCAAGCCGATTTCTAGGTCATCTAAAATTCGATCTTAGGTATTACAACTCGTTTTAAAGCTTAGAATGTTTACTTTAATTTTTATTTTATGAGAAACACCAACTGACCCTTCGAATCATGTCAAAAATGGTGTCAAAGTGGGTTAGTTGCTCTTTGTTTCAATAGTCCAACAAAAACCCAATTTTGAAAGCGACTTTGAAACCCTGTTTGAAGTGGCTAGGGACGTCCATTGGGGCCAAAATTTGACAGGCTTAAACCTCATATTTGAGACTAAAAGGAGGTACAAATCTCGAACTCTAAAGCTTTGTATTCGTGATTTTACAAGCATGCAAGGATGCCCTGTTGTATGTGAATCATGATACTTAGAAAATCTTCTAAAAAATTTGTTATAAGCTTATGTTTTGAGCTTGCTGCCACGAATTTTAAAAAATGCTTAACCATGTCCAATGGAAGTGATTTTTGGTGGGTGTGTTCCTTAGACAACTAGTAATAGTGAGAAAAAGTTTCATCTCGAATCGATAGGTCTATGTGGGTCAATTGAATGCATCGTTGACTGGTTGTCAAATGCAGTCCAGGAATACAAATTTTTTGATATCCCAACTGGAAACCACATCAAACAAGGTCCAAAAATCACAAAGTAAAATTCTGAGAAGTATTCAATAGGTTTAGATCATATCTGGAAAGTTTCACAAGAATCCGACGTACGCATTGTTCGTAGAAAAATCGATAAATTTGTTGCACATATAAGATCTAAAGTAAGAAATTGACTAAATATGAAAAAATTAGGAGATTTTGACCAAATAGGTTCACCTTGACCCAAATTGACCAATTTTGACTAAATTTGACCGATTGACCAAGTTTGACCAAGTCGAATTTGGGTTGACTAAGACCAATTAGGGATAGTAGAATTGAAATTAAGTTGCGTTTTATAGAGGAACTGAAATTGAGTTTAACATAACGCAGATTTGAGCATATATCGTGGGACTGGGCCGCGTGTCAAGGGCATCGATACACGACACCCGAGGTGAGTAATTTGATTTATCTGTTTACTTTAACTGTACTCCTTGCATAAAATATGATTAAAAATGACATTGGTTGAATGGTTTCATGTGATTGAACTACATTGATTAAATTTGAACATATGTAGTTGTACACTCATAGTGAGACCATAGGCTCGAGGTACGAGTGCGGGGTCAAGTTACACGACGTGATTGGATTAGACTCGAGGGCCGAACGTCGAGGTTAAGGCATATGATCAATGCGCCTAGCCCCAAACCAGCTCGAATATGACACTTGAAGGCCGAGCGTCGAGGTTAGAGTATTCGATGAATACGTCTAACTCATGACCCGCTTAAGTGGCCGATACGCCTGACTCATGACCTGCTCAAGTGACAACCATAGGGTTGTATTTAAATGATTTGAACCTTAGCCTTAATATAATTTTGAGCTGCATGTATTTAAATTTGTTTTCTTCAATTGTTGCACTATTTATAAATGTTTTACTACATGATTTAGTATTACGCATTGCTTTGTCATTACTATTCATGCATACATGCACTATTTTTGGAGTGAGAGTTATTGTGACATGCTAGTTTTACTACTTACTAAGCCACGTTGTACATTAGGCTCACTATACTTACATTTCAAGTTCCTCAAATATTGACAAGGGGAAAGGCGTCGTGATAGCCTAGTCTCCTGGGTGATCTTCTATTTCTTTTTGTTCTATTAGAAGTCAGTTGCTTTTTTTATGTCAATAATTTTAAATGGTCAGATTGTACTTTTGGAATATGACGATGTGTATTATTTTGTTTATCCTTGCATGTTAATGACTGGATCTTTCAATTACTTTGATGTGTGTGGATGTTGAGGATTTGGTAAGGCTTAACTGTGACTAGGTGAACTCGACTTGATGAGTAAGTTCGTTGAGCCATCGTGCCGGTCGGGCCGCCCTTCGACCTAGCGAAGGGGTCCCAACAACAACTTAAGAAAAGAATTCAACGACTTTAGAAACTACAAAATTAAAATGGAATGTTTGTGCAGAAAAACTTCCAAGCCCTAGAAAGTGGTTAAAACAATGGAACTGGGCCTCAAAAATGGACCCCAGTGAATTTAATTACATGAGCCCCTTGTAGAGCTTGACTTTCTGTCCATATTATAATGGCAAAATTTCACCCATGCTAAAACTTATGGCCGTTTGAAGATGACAGTCCATTTTGGTTTATTTTAAGCACGACGTTCTTCATCAATTTAGATATAGAACAATGTTTTCAAAGCGTAGTCTAATTGGTTGCCTAAGCAACAACGAGGCATTTTGCAAAGCAAGCAATGGGGGATGTATAAATTTAAAAGTTTTTAAGGGTCTCTCTTAATTAAAAAGGAAAAGGTTATTTTAAAAAAAAAGACACCAATTCCCTTCGAATAATAAAACCTTGAACCTTTGTTTCCCTAAGTCTATCGTTTCCACAAGAAACATTACCAAAATCTCCAATGACTTTTGACGACCAATAGATATTTGTTGTCAAAAAATCTTTTTTTTTGACAAACAAGAAGGCTTCCAATTTCATCAAATTATTTGACTAGCATGCCTTGAGACACAAATTGACATTTTGTTAGATATGATTTTCTTTTAAGCGCTTTATATCATTTCATGAAAATTTATTAGATACAATCAAATACAATTAGATATACGTAATTCTATATATGAATTGTATAGTAAACTATAAATAATTAATGAATTATCTAGGGACCTATAAATATTTTTCTTTTATCATGTAGGTCGCATGTAGGCAAATGCCAAGGTGTTGTCTTGAAAACTTGAAACAAAAGAACAAAAAAGAAGACATGCCAATGGAGAACCTGGAAATACTAACAAATTGATTAGAAATAACCCCAAGACCTCTTCAAAAAGGTTAACTATTGAACCCAATGCCATTGGTTGTATGGTAGAAGCCTAATGATAAGCATAAAGCTTGACAAGAACTATCAAGACTATGCAGGCATCAATCATTCTCTTAAGAAATTTAATTCAATTTTTTTTTTCGGCCCCAAACTCTCCTTTGCTTCATTCATCTTTTGTACCATTGTTTGAATGAAGACTAATTAACGCAAATTATCACCATCAATCTGTTACTGGAGTTCTACTGTTGTTTCAGTTGTTGTGATCAACAAGGAAAAATAAAGCAAATCAGTATTCCATTGGAAATATGTAGATAAAATACCTATTGAGATCTATGTCACTCGGACTCTCAACTTTAGGCCAATGTACCCACATACGACACTTCTTAAAACAATAGATGTATAGGACAAGTGTCCAACACTTTAAATCAGAATATTAGTACACAAATCTTCCAATAAAGAGGAAAGGACAATTGAAAGAAGATAATGACTAATAACTAAAATTCACTTAAAGAGAAGAATAAAAAGGACAATAAATGAGGTAGAAAAACAGAAGAGCACATATAATATAGTCGAGTCCTCATACCCAAGAATTTGAAAATGAAAAGGTCAAACCTCTAGATATGCACTTGTGTCCAACACCCACAACGTAAGTAAAGATTAAAGCAAAGGCTGAGTCTCACAAGTGGTGAATTAATAAAAATATGGTTCATGAATTTTATCAAGCCAACACTACACTCGTAAAATAAAAGCAAGAATTAATTGAAAAATTAGGGAAAAAATCTAGGTCATAGCCTTGTCCTCCTTACTGGGGGCTAGTACATATTGGGAAAGTCGAGTGATTGGGTATTGAAGAAAGAAGGGACAATATGTCATTGGCATCTAGTAAGATGAACAAATTGTAAGAAAGCGAGGGTTACTTTCACAATAGAATATGGATAAACTAAATGAGGTTGGAGTTTTAACACCATCTTTAACATTTCATCCTACACTGATGCTCACAATCTATTGACTATTTTATCCCAAGATACAATGATTACTTCAAGTAATAGTAGCACTAAATGAAGAATGCAAGTGATCATTCTAATGATTTAATTTATGGATATAGCTCAATCACTCCTAGAAGGGAGAATTTATACTTTTGAGACTATTTAAATAGTCATATCCCTTCAGAAAAAAGGCATAAGTGAACAAAAACATTTACTTGAATGAATGGTGCTCTTTAAATGCACACACCCATCTAAGACACCTTTCAATCTTCCCAAATTTTCATTGATTTTAATATGGAATTTTAAACACCCATTTTTCTTGAACTCAAATTGCTGATGAACAACCTAAAACACTCTAGCTCTTAGCCAACTTTTCACTATTACTTGAGCAATGAAAATCCTATAGTATCTTTGGCTCATAGCAAGAGACAATATCACTAATTTGAGCTATGATGACATCTCAAACATCAAAGCAGCCTTAAAATTATTGGGTATCACCCTGAATGTTAGCCGAAGACACTCTCATGCTAGGCACCATTAGGATGGTTCTCAATATTCAGCAGCTTGTGCTTGTATATCAACAATATTGCCCAATTAGCCTGGACATGTTAGGTAATAGAATTTTTTGCATGGTGTTTCCCCATTTCATGCATTCTCAACAAGCCATCCAACAACCTCGAATGAATAGCACCTAAGCTATCTCACTCCGTCCAACTCAATAGTTACAAGCCTCTACATGAAAAGCGCTCAGCTCCTCACTGTAGATGGACATTACTATGTTATGATACACCCAGCTCCTCACTCTATAGTTGCATTCTCTCTTGATATCTCTAACGTCATAAGAACATAAAAATTCCTTCAAGACCATGGAAGTTGATCCTTGGGTTGAACCAAGGGCTTACCTTAAACATGATAAAGCATCTAAGCATGAAAGAAGGTCAAGCAAGCATCCCTCATGTAATACCTTAAAAAAGTCGCGAATATTAAGAATATACAAATGAGTTTATTAAATTGTGAAAACACATTAAATACACAAAGGTAAAATAGTAATTTTGACTCTTAGGAGTAAAATAGTAAACTCACATGAAAAGTAAAAAAAAAAATTATCACTATCCTACTTATCCCATAATTAATTCTACAAAAACAAATATTGAAATATGAGTATTAGAATGGGGTAGTGAGATATTATATTAAAATATGAGTAGTGGAATTGGGATGCGGGATATATATTAAAATATGAGTAGTGCAATGAGGTAATTGGCTAAGAATGCCTATAAATAGCATCATTCTCTTTGTCTCAAACCATCTCATCTCAGTCTTTCCTTCTTCATTCTTAAAAGAAAGAGAATATCCTCATTTTTCTCTTCTTCTTAGTTCTCTTTTAGCTCAAGAGAAAAAGAGTCTTCTTGCTCTCTCCTTAAGTGAAGAAAGAAGGTTGAAAGCTTGAGAAGGCTCGGAATGCTAAGATCAAAAGGATTAGTGATAGAAGGTGGAAGTAATTTCTGAATTTATCTTATTATTTTAATTCAAGTATTATGTGCATGGTTGTTTGTTCAACTTAGAAATATGTCATGATTTATACATGCCATGCGTAGAAATGCATGCTTAGAGTTATATGCTTATGATACATAATTGTGATGATATGATTCATGCAAAGACATGTTTTCTATGAATACATGTTAGTTACTCTTGTCTTGAATTTATCATGCCACTGTTAATCACTAATGAAAAATTAGACGAAAATTATCCACCACGTACTGGCATAATGACGAATTTTCATCATAAGTATTCCAAACAAGTATTTTCGAGGTGTGAACTGAAGGTTCAAATTTAACCCCACTTTATTAATGATAAGTTTGAATGTTTGAATTTGACCTGGTTCCCTAAATATGGAATATTGAAGCGTAACCCTTTCGGTCTTAACATCAACTGATAACGTTTGAATCACATAATCTTTTCAAGTGTTTGTTATGCATATTCTATTTGATTTGAAATAATTAGTTAAATATTCAGAATGATTTACTGGATGCATAAGCTCACCCTTCCTTTTCTAACCTTTCAGGGAAATTCTGAACAGATGCTGCGTAGTTAGTTAATTTCTATTCATGAAATGTTTAAGTTGGGCATGTTAGCCCTAATTTCCATTGTATGTTTAGTTTGATGTTATAAAGTTTAAGGGTCCTTTTACTTCATGAATATTCAATTCAATTAATAATATTGATTTATTTTATCAAATAATTTCACATGTGCTACATAAAATCCATTTAAGTGTTTTTCTCCTAGAATTAGAACCAAAAGAAATAGAATAACGTGACATCACCTGCCTCCCAGGCGGCCTATGAAAAGAGAAAGAGACGTCCAACTAGCAAGCACGTAACGTAAACGTGCCAGAACAATTTGGGCAGGTGAAAGCAGGTTGTTACACCTCACTGGGTAGATCTTAAGCTTTTGCCATATTTACAAAAGGAACACCAATAACATAAATCGAGATAAAGGCAAAGGCTGAGTCTCATAAGTGGTGATTTGATAAAGCTATGGTTCATGAATTTTATCAAGACAATACTACACTTGTAAAATAAAAGTAAGGATTTAATTGAAAAATTAGGGGAAAAATCTAGGACATAGCCTTGTCTTACTTACTAGGGACTAGTACATATGGGGAAAGCCAAGTTATTGGGTGTTGAAGAAAGAAGGGCAATATTTCATAAGCATCTAGTAAGATAAACAATTTGTAAGAAAGAGAGGGTTACTTTCATAATAGAATACGAATAAATTGAATGAGGCTGGAGTTTAAAACTGTCTTTAACATTTCATCCTACACTAATGCTCACGATCAATTGACTATTATATTGCAGATACAATGATTGCTTCAAGTAATAGTAGCACTAAATGAAGGTGATCATTCTAATGATTTAATCTATGGATATATGTCAATCACTTGTAGAGGGGAAAATTTATACTTCTTGAAACTATTTAAAATAGTCATGTCCCTTTAGAAAAAAGGCATATGTGAATGAAAACATTTACTTGAATGAATGGACGCTCTTTAAATGGATACACCCTTCTAAGACACCTTTCAATCTTCCAAAATTTCATTCCTTTTAAAATGGATTTTAACACGCATTTCTTGAACTCAAATTGTTGATAGCTGACCTAAAAAACTTTTGCTCTTGGCCAACCCTTCACTATTACTTGGGAAATGTAAATCCTATAGTATCTCAAGCCCATAGCAAGAGACAATATGACTAATTTGAGCTATGATGGCATTTCAATAGCATCAAAGCAGCCTTAAAATTATTGGTATCACCCTAAACATTAGCTGAAGACACTCTCATGTTAGGCACGATTAGGATGGTTCCCTATATTCAACAACTTGTAGTTTGTATATCAACAATATTGCCCAATTAGCCGGACATGTTAGATAATAGAATCTTTTGCATGGTGTTTCCCCATTTCATGCATTCTCATAAAGCTATCCAAGATAAGTCACTCTTGAGCATCCAATACAAACAACCTCAAATGAGTAGCATCTCAGCTATCTCACTCTGTCCAACTTTATCGTTTGAAGCCTCTACAAGAAAAATGTTGAGTTCCTCACTGTAGATGGACATTATGACACACTGCCACTTTCCATTCTCTCTTGAAATCTATGATATCATAAGAACATAAAAATTCCTTCAACACCATGAAAGCTAATCCTTGGGTTGAACCTAGGGCTTACCTTAAACATGACAAAGTACCTACAATGAAGGAAGGTTAAGCAAGCACCCCCCCTAGGTAGATCATAAACTTTTTCCATGTTTACAAAGGTTACATCCAAATATGAGGCCAATCAAAGTTGTCAAGGCCAAGAAGCAAAGTAAGGCAACAAGCCTCCATAGGGCAAGGTGGGGCCAAAGCAAGGCCTAAACAGATTTAAGGTGGACCATAGCATAATTATTTAGTAGTCCTTGAAAAATTATTTATTTCATTGGTCTCTCACTCCACACATTATTTTATTTACTAAAATAATAAATAATATATTATTTAATTTAATATAGTATTTAATTTCATATATTTAGGGTTTATAATAAAAAATTACAAACACCCCATAGGGTCACGACCTAGGCACTTAATGGGGCTAGGTGACACTATATTGGTTGATTGGGGGTAAAATGACCATAAAGTCCCTCACTAAGTGGAAGTTATGAACTTAAATCACCAACATTGAAAGCAAAAGCAGAGCACAAATTGATTGTCCAATCAGTCACCCACATCAATGTTGTTAATTTTTCCAAGAACAAATGCTTTTTGTGGTTATCACAATGTGAATAAGAAGCAGACTCGAGGAATGTCTTACTTTTTTGAAAGAAACAAAGAACTTTATTGATAAGAAAGAACGCAAACTACAAGAGCGAGAAAGAGACCAACCCAACCACCAAGGCCAACCTCAAACTCTCAATACTAATTACACAATGTTCCCCACACGTGCAACCACTCTGAAATGGAGTATCCCAAGGATAAGGAGCTATTACTAATCCAAAAAGATGCTACCGACAAATATTCCTCCCAAATTTGAATTGGAAGACAACTCTTTCCCTCAAAAATCCTAGCATTGCGCTCCCCTTCCACAAACATTACTAGACAAACCACCACCCAATAAGCTCGTTTTTTTTTTTAAAACAGAACTCCTCCCGCAAGGGGCAAACACTGAAAGGAACATCCTGCTCACTCAACTCTGGATAGAGACGAAAGAGACTCTTCCATCTAACCCATACATAATTGGAGAAGGGACACCTTAGGAACAGATGATCTATTGATTCACCATTCCTCATGTAAAGATGATAGCATGAGGAAGAAAGACAGTGCCCTAGAAAACGCTTTTGAATTATTTCTCCCGTATTAACTTTTTCAAGGACCACCTCTCACACGAAAAGCTTGACTTTAGAAGGAACTGGGGCCTTTCATATCTCTAGGCACAAGTGGGACAGAATAACCCTGCTACTTAGAGAAGAACGAGAAGAAGGATTTAGAAGAAAAAATCCCATAAGTCTCGCTCATCCACACTATCCAGATGGAGGAGTGTGGATGATAGAGTTGACTAAAACATTTTCCATATAAGTCTATCAAAACTTTAGTCTAAATGTTTGTTGTACCATCTACTTGACTGTCAAAGGAAGGGTCAAGCAAAACAGACATAATGCAAGTCAAAATTTGGGTAGAGCAGGTATCATATGCAAAACTTAGAAAAACAAGGATTGTTAGCTCAACCAAATGATGCCCAAAGTATGGGCCGCACTAATCAGAGCAAAGTCATTTGAGTTGAATAGAGGGCTAAGCAAGTTAATCATTGCAACCAAAATTCAAAAAAAGACTTGACACCAGCTCGATGGGGTTTAACCAAGGGGAACATCGAGTCAAGCAGAGTTGACTCTGCTAAGGCTGAGCACACAAAATGAAATTCAAAAATTGCATGGCACTAGCTCTAACAAATAATGCAGAACTGTGAACCCTAGGCCAAGCTGAACTATCCTACGATAGGATTGGACATAATGAACATAGTCAAATAACAGCTTATAGGCAAACCAAGCTCACTACCTAATAAGAAAGTCTTCATTCATTTTGTTAACCTCGACTACAAGTCCGCAGATCATTCTTACATGGAAGATATGAGTGATTCTTTGAAGATCCTAAGATAAGAACAACTCAAAATCCCCCATATCAAGGATTTTCCTTATCCAATGCATCTTTTAAAGTCTACATATATCAACCACGCTTGTAAAGAATGACATGTCATTCTAACTTCTACAAGCTCAGTGCATTGAAAATTTTCTCATCAATAAAGAGTTTCTTTAGCTTTTCCCTCAAATTTTCTGGTGTTATTCTTATTTTTGCTTATTCCTATTCTTGATTGGTCAATTTTTGCATCAACAATGTTGACACCACAAAATCTACCAGCCAAAGCCCAAATTAAAATTGACCATATATTCCCTCACTGTGGGCAAGTAAAATTACAAAATTGAATCACCAAAATTGCATGCAACACTAGAGCACAAATCAGTTGTCCATGGCAATCAAGAACATTTATGTCTTTAATTTTTCCATCAAACAATAGATAATCCTTTTACGTCGGCGTCATGCTCATGACATGCATGATTAACAAGTCATTGGCCTCAAGGTATATCACCCCACTAGGTCTGTTAGAACTTGCAACAAAAAGATTATGTTGACACCATGCTCAAATCTACCAGTCCAAGCCTCGAACAGTAACTAAACATTATCTATATTGAATACTTGATTGCATCCCTGGCTCTAGTGAAGGACAGATTCAGAAGTGTCATCTAAAAGATTTAAAAAAATACATATGAAATGGCATATCTCCCATTTTTTAAATAAAAGAAAGGATGTTTACTATTGCCTTTTACAGGGAAGCGGGTCACCAGTGTGTAACTAGCAATAATTTGATTCTAAATTTCCACTTAAGTCAAAAAAATAAATAAATCAATTCAAAGATTCATAATCAAGAATAAAAGCATACCAAGTGTATGAAGTAAATGACTTGGCAGTGTCTAGACTCTAGATCACTTGGGCGGTGTTTAAAACTAGGCAGCGTAAGGATAAAAATATTGTCCATGTGGTTTTATAAATATACAACATCTTTAAAATATTGTCTGTGTGGTTTATAGATTTACAGCATTTACAAGCATTTCAATTAATACCCCAAAAAAAGGAAAAAAAAAAAAAGAAGATCTACAATCATGTGCAAAATAATCAGAAAGCCTTGCAATATTCTGAAAACATTTTGCAGCATCTAGAATCATTTTAATATAAATAGGGTAGTCAGAGCAAATAACATATCAAACATAAACACCAAAACCCAAGAAATAATCCCATAAGCAGAAAATAAAAAGCATACCTCAGGTCCAATTGAATTTCCACCAAGGTTCAGCTCAACAATACCACCAGCTGATGCAAGATCAGTGAAAAGTGTCACAAAATTGTGACATTTTAGTCCACAAAATGATATGTCAAACTTTGCAAGTTCTTGAGCCCCCATTGAGAGTGCATTCATCAAAGTTAATGCTCCATCCTACCAAATCAAATTAGTACACGTTCAGTATGAAGACAAAGATCATCCATATGTGTGTGTGTGTGTGTG
>JAJIYU010004294.1:0-24732 GCA_030144865.1 Tinospora cordifolia | reverse complement strand
TATTGTCTTGTATTTATGAAAAGATATATTCTTTAAATCACTCATAGACATGAGATATTGAAAAATGGAATGTCAAGTGTGTGTCACTTGTAAAGTAGCATGGACCCAACCACATATTGGTTAAGTCCACTGTTAAAAAGAACGGTGGTTAGGTCCAACACTCAAATCAAAGAAACATGGGGGTTGGGGTGTTACAAATGCTTAATGTTTCATAAGTGATTCTATGTTTTGTGTTTAATTTAAATAATGTTCTTGATGTACTATGTATGATCTACTGGGCTCTTGAGCTCACCCCACATCTTCATTTCAAGTAACCCTTGAGGCGATTCGTGTTAATAGTACTACAGAGTACTATAGGAGCTACAAACTTTATTGTTGAGGTTGTTATCAGAGTTATTTATTTGGTAGTTAGTTTAGACTGGGTGTATGACCCTCCAGACTAGCTTTGAGTTGTTAATTTGTCTTTATGGTTTAGACTTTGGCCACATAGGCCATGTTCAGATTTTTTTGGTTGGAAACTTGTCCACTTTAAATTCAAATGTAGAAATTAATGATTTAACTATGAATGACTACTACATGCTTCCATATGTTACTTCTTGGTAAGTCCAAGAGTTTGATTATCTATGTATATGAGTTTTGGTATGTCTAATTGTTATTTAATGATGAATTGAATGAGAGAAAAGTAACGTATCGGTTCTCAACAGATGATATTTGTACCAAAATTTAATGGCACGTCTCTCATGCGTGACAGACGTGACAGAAACAAAAGACCGAGAACTGGGGTGTGAATGGAATATTGATATGAATCTTTTTGAACATGTCTAGGAATTTGGTAAATTGCTCATCTATTTTCTTTTTATAAAACCATTGCGAAAAGGGCAATGGAGGAGGTTCAAGCTTCTTGATGCCTTGGATAGTGATACCAGGTAAACTACCTTTCTTCTTTTCTTCCTTAGGTTGAGTTATCTCCATTGGCTTTGTAACATCCTAGTTCTCAGTCCTTTCATCCTATCACATTGGGGTTATGCATAAAGAGGCATGCCCATAAATCATAAAATACATTACATGTGTCATCGTTGAGAACTGAGATGTTACTAATTCTACTGTCATTCAAATATCAACATTAGAAGTACATATAAAAGGTCTATCAACATCTTGGACATACCAAGAGATATCAACTAGAGATTAATCAAGAGAAAATCTGATCATAAACCAAATGACTAAACCAAGTACTTCTAAAAATATTAATACCAAAAATAATAAAATAGGGTCATCTGCCCAATTTAAACCAATGCACTTAAAACAATTGAAAAGAACCCATGACAGCCTCAAGAATGAGGTTTACAGTCAACGTGATACACAGTTGTACTATCAACACAAACAACCTCAAAGGTTTCCTAAAATGGAAATGTGGAGTGAGCTCAAGAGCCCAGTAGATTTAACACAATACATCTATAGTATTATTCAAGCCAAAATATCAACCACACAAACACTTCAAACACATTAAGCAATTCAGTCTTTGAGTTGTTCAATAGTTGTTAAATTAGACTCGACAACTTAACCCTGGTGTTCTCTCATCATTATCATGTTAAGGAGATAAAGAATATGTAATATATGCTAGATTCCTATGGGATGAGGGGCACACCCCTTACCCAACCCAAAAACTAGGGTTACACCCATCATTCCATAACCAAAGAACTAGGGACACCCTCATAATTCTATCATCGGGGATTAGGGATTAACTCGTCATTCCATCTACGAGAACACCCATAGTGATCCCCCGTGGACCACTGTACCGGTACGTGGTTCAAATCTTAATTTTTCTTTAATTATGATCATACAGTTATTCATCACATTATGTTACGCATGGAAAATTGTAACATCTCAAAAAGTTTATATGAAATTTGAATATTTACTCAGAAAATTATATTGAATTGACGAATGAGAATTTTGGCAAGTTCTAGTAACCCAAATGAGGAATAAAAAATAATTTAGTGGATTTTTGGAAGAAAATATATGAATATAATGTATATTATTTGATATCATAGCCAAAAATACAAGGATATGTGCAATTTTTGATGAAAACAGGATTAGAAAGTCAATCAGGATCAAGATTTCGCAAAAATCTGAAGAGAAAACAAGAAATTTTTTTGAAAACTAAAAAAAAACACAAAATACATCCTACGGTCCAAATATGATCTGCCAAAATCCAACGAATGGGATTAAAACCAAAATGAACACCCGAGTGCACTAGATCATCAAAATCCAACGGCCAAAGATCTGCGAACAAAGCTCAAGGATGATCGTGTTGCCAAAAGCGAATTCGTTGATCGCGAAATCAGATCCACACACCGTGATCGAGGATCATCTGTTGGTCGAGATCGAAGCTACGCCGAGAGATCGCGAATAGTGCTGCGCTCGAGGATCATTGGACAGTTCAGATCAAAGTCGTGTTGATTAGATCGCGAACAGTGCTACGCTCGAGGATCATTGGACAGTCCAGATCAAAGTCGTTTTGGATTGATTGCGATCATTGATGCACTCAAGAAAAATCCAATGGTCTAGATGCGAAGATTTCGATCTCTGTTGATTGATCCGAGATTGATCCAACGACTTAGATTAAATTCAAAATTTAAAATACGAAAATTACCAAAAAAATAACGAAAAATACGAAAAAAAATCCAAACATTCTAAAAAATAGTTTCTAAATTTTGAAAAAAATTTCTAAAATCTGAAAAAAAAATTTCAAAAAATACTCATTTTGCTCCAAAAATTAGAAAGTACGAAATTAGAGAGAATTAGGGTGTTTTATTCAAAGAAGAACACAAAACTTTCTAATTTTTTCCCTTGAAAAACCTATATAAACCCCCCTAGGCTCTCAGTTTCATTCATTCCAAAAAATAAGAGTTGAATTCTCCTCTTGTTTTCTTTAAGCCTTCTTCTTGACACCTTTTCCCATCTTCCCTTCTTGTGTGTGTGAGAAGTTCTTATCTCGAATTGGGCGATCTTCATTGACATTAGTATGTGGGGGGGGATTGCTATCGAAATTCTGAAAGAAAGCATCACAAGGTGGAAGTGATTTCTAGAACACACTTCTGTTCTTATTTGAATTCATGGCATGCTCATTGTTTGTGTACTTTTCACTGAATTTAAAGATTTTTAACTTCAGTTCTAGAATTTTACATATTTATTTCAGTATTTCAGTTTTGATTCATGTTTGAACAATCATATCATCCATGCCATATTATAATCATGCTTAGGCTTTTAAATTAAAGTATGATGCATGTTTTATGAGTGTTTCATGAATTGACTATGTATATTCTAAATTTCAGTTTGATTTCATATTCTAAAGTTTATTTTATGAGATCATGATATGAAAATTAATCTAAGACAATAGAGATAATAACCATGTACCATCATAGTGGTCAAGGCAACACTATGGATGTTCTTTTCATATGAGTTAGGACATATGGTTTTCAGACCTAAGTACTTGAGGGTCGTGTACCACTAGTGGGTCACCATGTGTAACAGGTTGATGCCGACACGTGCCACTAACGGGTTGATGCCGAGTGGGCCCTATTTACTTAGTGAAAAACATCAAGGGATTAAAGGCCATTTTGGTCTGATACTCGACTTGAACAAATTGTTGTTTGAAACACCTAATGATTGCAAGTGTTTGAATTATGATTATGTTATGAGTTTGAATATGAAAGATGGTTGTTCGAAAAGGATCCACTAGGCTATGTGCTCACTCTTCCTTTCTTATTTTTCAGGAACATGAACTCATGGAGAAGTTGAATATAGATAGTTTTTTAGAAAGTTTCTACAGTATTATATTTTCTAGAATTTTTAGGGCATGTTGCCCAAAGTTTTTATCCTTTTCTACTGAAAAGTATTTTTGAAGTCTTCCGCTGTAATAATTAGTTCTTTTTGAAGAGTTTATTACTTTCAATTTCTATTATGAATAAAATAGTTTGAATTTCTTTATCTCTTTTAATTTGCTTTGATTTTATTAAAAGTTTTGTATTCTTAAATTTTATACAAAGGCAAGAGATATTAAAAAGAAAAGAACAAGTGTGTGTCACTTGTAATGTAGCACAGGCCCGACCCGCCATTTATTAAGTCCACTGTCAAGAGAACGATGGCAATGTACACTACTTAAAGATACGGGGGTTGGGTTGTTACAAAAATAAAGCATGTATTATTATTCAAATAAACTGAATGTGTTAATCATTACATATCTCATGACATAAAAACATGTAAACAATCAGCATGGATACATATATCATGTTATACATCATTCATACTAACACAAGAGCTCAAGGTATCCAATCAATGTCAAAATGTACCCTAGGATGCTTCTAAGCATTTAGAACAAAATAAACACACATCACATTTAACATTAGAACTCGAATAAAACTAGGGAGAAATGTAACCATATCCACTTGTTATTCGTATATCTTGGTCACTCGTCTAGTCACCTTGTAGAGCTTCAAATCCTCAACATTGTGATTTAGTATGTTATCCTTATTAGTATAAACATCCACATAGTTTTTAACATATAGAACAATTATTCTTTAAACAATATATTATATGATAATCAAATGGGTTAAGGTGCGTGCACAAGACTCAAAAAACACAACTTGCATTGTTTAACCACAGTACCCCTAGTGTTACTGTGGTAACGTGAGGTTATTCTCACATGCACAGTGTGCTACTGTGTTCCATACCGCAGTAGTCACGTGGTATTCTAGGAAATCGTATTCTATTTGTGCGTT
This sequence comes from Tinospora cordifolia, assembly GCA_030144865.1. Taxonomy (NCBI): domain Eukaryota; kingdom Viridiplantae; phylum Streptophyta; class Magnoliopsida; order Ranunculales; family Menispermaceae; genus Tinospora; species Tinospora cordifolia. The sequence goes on along the minus strand of JAJIYU010004294.1, from coordinate 19,954 downwards.
TCCCATTTTCATTCATGCTTGGGACTTCAGTATCTCAACTTAGAATTCAAAATAAGCATTTTCATGGATAGAAAAGTCTTAGACCCAGGTTCATTTTATCAATCAACTCATTTGCCTTTTGAGAGTGCCAGGGGTGTTTTCGGGTTCCTTAAGGTCCTTTGCACGATCATCTATTAAGTCTTCATTGTCCAAACTTCTCATAGATGGATCTAGTGTATAAAATATTTGTACCCTATAATAGTCATTTGTATCACATAACAAAAGTGCATACAATGGATTATAACAGATCTAGAGTGTTTATGAAAGAGAAATAGTTTAGGGTTACTTACGACATAATTTTAGAGTCTACCCAACATCTTCCTGTTGTAGCTTCCTTTTCACTTCTGTTGTGAGGACATTGGAGGAGAACAAAAGTTGAAGCACAAACTAGAATGCATGGGAGAATAGGAGGGTTTCAAGGATGGCTAGGGTTTTCAAGCAGAGAAGAGCGGTTGCAAAATGCACAGTGCAATTATGGGGTATAAATATACACATATACATACACAAGGCAATGGCAGTGTTCCGACCTTCCATTTATGATTTTCAATCGCAGGATCGTGATCTTAGCACTGTCCCTAATCGTAGGATCACGCACCAGACCTGCGATCTCACATCTTCAATCAAAATCACGAACTTTCTTGGCATAGGACCGCGGTCCCCTGACCCTGGACCGCGGTCCTCATACGGACTGCCCATTTTGATGCAGGACCGTGGTTTTGATTTGAGGACTGTGATCTTGCATCTCCATTTTTGTTTATTTGTTTTTTGTTGTTGTTGGCAATTTTAGGTATTACAGGCTTGGCAAAAATGGGCTCTTTTACATTGGACTCCCCAACTGGCATGGAAGAATTGGGTGGTAGGGAAGGGCCTTGGATTTTCGTAACACCCTAGATCTTAATCCCTGCATTTCTGTCACATTGGCGTCACGCATAAAAGAATGTGCCCCTTTTACATTAATTATGAGTACACGTGTTAGTAGCGAAAACCAGGACATTACTAGTCGCACACTCAAATCTTATTAAATACATTCTAGACACACCAGAACTCACATAAATGATTTGTCAATCCTTAGAACACATCAAGAGGTAACACAAGCAAATATATAGAAATAATAAGATAAATAAACCATTAAGTTCAACATTTAAGATTTAATGAAACATGGAACAAAGTCTCCACCTGAAACTCTAAAGCATGGTTTACATGGCCTAAATCCAAACTATAAAGAAAGTCAATAGTGAAAATTAAAATATCATAAACAACCTCCACAATGAGGTTTGTAGCTAACTACTAAGATATCCTAGAGATATTGGTAAGCAAGAACAATCTCAAATGGCACCTAAAATGAAAAGGTGGGGTGAGCTCAAGAGCCTAGTGGATCAGACACAATACATCCATAGTATTATTCAAGTCAAAATATCAAACATGCAAACACTTGACATATATTAGGTGTTTCAAATATTCAGTTGTTCATCAGTTGTTAATTTGACCAAAAGGCTTTACCTTGGTGTTCTTTCATCATCATCATATCAAAGAAACAAGGAAAATGCAAAATTCCTAAGGGCTATTGGGGCGCACCCATTACCCAACCCTGGAACCAGGGTCGCACCCATTGTTTGATCATCGAGAATTAGTGACTAACCCATTATTCCATCTGCAAGAACACCCACAACGATCTGCCTTGGACCACTGTGACGGTACGTGGTTCAAGTCTCAGTTTAACTTTAATTAAGATCACACATTCATTCATCTCATCATGTTAGCATGGAAAATATAGAAAAATTAATATCATTTGAGTAAATCAGACTTGATAATCATTTCATGATTGTTACATGTATAATTATTGATTTCACACGTTATGAAAGCAAGTAAACAATGAACGTAGATACAAGAATCATGTTATACATCACTATACCAACAGAAGGCATCATAATATCGAATCAATGTCTAAATGCACCCTAGCATGCTCCTAAGCATTCATAATAGAGTAAAAAGCATCATGTTTAACATTTAAAACTCAAATAAAACTAAGGACCAAAGTAATCATCTCCATCTATCTAATACGTTCCCTTGGGTCCTTGCCTATACTTGGTGACTTCTTTCTTTGTTCGCCTCCAAAGAATGTTTAGCATTGTTTCTAGTAATCTGTTTCCTTGATTTCATAATGGCTTGAATGACTTTGTATTGACTTGATTTACTTTGCATTGACTTGAATGACTTTGTATTGACTTCAATGACTTTGTATTCACTTTGTAACGACTTCATAATGACTCTACATTGATTCCATATTTCTCTTTGTTGACACTCTAATAACTTCATAGTTGACTTCATAATAAACATATTGATTTCATAAATGATTTTGTATTGATTTTATAACGACTTTATAATGACTCCACATTTCTCTCTGTTGACTCTCTAATAACTTTATAGTTAACTTCACAATAAGCATCTTGACTTCAAAAATGATTTTTTATTAACTTTAGAATGACTTTTTAACGACTCTACATTGACTCTGCATTTCTCCATCTTGACTCCATAATGACTTCATAATCTACTTTGTAATGTCTTGTAAATAAGCATGTTGACTTCATAATTAACTTCACATTGACTCCACATTGACTTCATATTTATTTGATGTTTCTTTCATAATTGACTTCACATGACTCTATAATGACTTCATAATAGACTTTGCATTGACTTCACATTGACTTTGTATTGATTTGTAAATAAGCATGTTGACTTCATAAATGACTTCATAAATCACTTCATATTGTTATAGGCGTATGGTCTAAGGTCAAATGACCATTTTGCCCTCTAGTGTCCAAATTACCATTTTACCCATGGGGTGTTTAATCGTGCTTAGCACTTCTATGGACTCATTTATGATCTTGTACATTCTTATTCTTAAAAATTCGAGAATTTATCAGGGTATTACAAATCTACCCCTCTTAAAAAAATTTCATCTTCAAAATTTAAAATGATCACATACCTGAACGATGCTCTCTCATTAGCTACTCCTAGTGAAGAGGTTTGAGTATTTCTTTCACATATTGCTGCTCTCTAATTCCTAGGTAGCATCTTTCAGGTCATGATCTCTCCACATAACCTTGACTAGAAGGATGCCCATGATTCTAAGACTCTACACCTTACGGTCCAGTATTCTATTTGTTGGTTCCTCGTAGGTTCTATTATCTTGGATATCAATTTTCTCCTAGTGTATGATGTGAGAGGGATTTGATTCATTCTTTCGCAACATTGATATGTGGAATACATTGTGGATCGAAGACTTTTTGTTCAATAGTTCTAGCTCGTAAGCACATTCACCAACCCGTCTAAGTATTTCAAATGAACCAATGAATTTTGATGATAACTTTCCCTTATACCTAAATTGCTTGATCCCCTTTTAAGGTTATTCCTTAGAAACACTCTATCACCCATCTGAAATTCTAGAGGCCTTCTCCTCTTTCAATTCATATATTGTATCACTATTGTTATAATGCTTGGCTCATCTCATTCGTGCTATCATGACTCTAGATTCATGTCTCTAGGTTTTTGATTTGTTCAATGGCTTATCTGTTTATTCTTCTAAGTTCTATTCGAGGTTTTCCACATAATTTTTCTAGGTACATGATTTTTTTTTGTCTCATATGATGATATTCAGAAATGTAAATATAGAACATATGAAACAATCATCCAATCAAGCATACATTTCACGCTAGCATAGAGAAATTCCTAAGCTTCCATCTATGTCTTTGAGTTCGAGTATCCCATACCACTCTTGCCCAGTGACATAGGCTTGCACTTAAGGACTTCACTACACCCATACAATTTTGCATATGTCTCGATGACTAAGGCCTCTTAAGCCCCACTATACTTAGTTGTCCCATTCTAGCTATGTATAGGGAAATAAGCTTTTCGAAAGTTACCGGCCATTTACCAAACATCGGCCATCATTTCCCTAAGTCCAAGATTCTTCCACACCTCGAATTCCTATGCGTCCTATACCACACAGAAACCAGAGATACAAGATCATCCCAATCTTGAGTCCTGACCAAATTAAGTGTTTTGTTTTCATATATTTTCAATCTCTAACCTATGTCCTAAAAATTTTTATTTGATCCACTATACCTCATTGGCAACACCCAAGTCTCTATATATGGTATCTTTTCCTAAACCTATAGCCTCTCGATTGTCTTTATTTCTCGACTCATTATATCAATCAATGTTGTCTAAATCTAGCTTGACATCTAGCACCTAGGTTCTCTCTCATTTCGCCCAGTTGTCTATTAATCAAGCTTTGACACTAACTTGTAACACCCCAATTCTCGATCTTTTCATTTTTGTCACATTGGGATCATGCATGGAGAAGCGTGCCCCTTCTACATTAATTATGAGTACATGTGTCACTATCGAGAACCAGAACATTATCATTCGCACACTCAAATCATATTAAAAACTTGTAGGACACACCAGAACTCGCATAAATGATTTATCAATCCTTTGAACACATCAAGAGGTAGCACAAGGAAATATATAGACATAATCAAATAAATAAACCATTAAATTCAACATTTAAAATTTAATAAACATGGAACAAAGTTTCCACTTGAAAGCTCTAAAGCATGGCCTATATGGCCAAAATCTAAACTATAAAGAGAGTCAACACAAAAAATTAATCTAGAGGGCCATACTGCCTAGTCTAAACCATGTACTTGAATGAAATATAACATGTAAATCAGTTCAAGGACCATCTGTCAGTCTATACTAACTACCGAAATGAACATATCATAAACAACCTCCACAGTGAGGTTTGCAGCTAACTACTAAGATATCCTGGAGATGTTGATCAACAAGCACCATCTCAAATGTCACCTGAAATGGAAAGGTGTGGTGAGCTCAAGAGCCCAATGGATCAAACTCAATACATCCATAGTAGTATTCAAGTCAAAATATCAAACATACAAATACTTGACATACATTAGGCATTTCAATCATTCAATTGTTCATTAATTGTTAATTTGACCAAAATACTTTACCCCAGTGTTCTCTCATCATCATCATATTAAGGAAACAAGAAAATGCACTATATGCCATATTCATAATGGCTATTGGGGCACACCCATTACCTAACCCTAAAAACAGGGTCACACCCATCACTCTATCACCAAAGAACTAGGATCACACCTTAGTAGTGGGTTCCTCAATGGATCACATACTGTGAGGAGGCTAGTGGACTCACAGTTAGCTCAGCGTGGCTATTGATGCTAGATCGGCTTATGCTCGCCGTCAAGCATTATAGGGAGGAAGAAATGGGAGTTAAAATTCTGTTGGTTTCGATACCGGCAGTGATTACACTTGTCTACTGACAAACGGGAGTTGGTTAGGAGCCAACTGTTTGCGTGGGGTCTCACTATGTAACCTCTAGGCTATATAGCATAGCGGGCTGCTATTGCTAGGTAATTAGGGACTTCCCATCATTCCATCAGTGTGAACATGCACAGCTATCTTCCTTGGACCACTATGCTAGTACGTAGTTCAAGTCTTAGTTTAACTTTAATTAAGATCAAAAAATCATTGATCTCATCATGTTAAACATGGAAAGTATAGAACAATTAATATCATTCAAGTAAATCAGACTTAATAATTATTTCATGACTGTCACATGTATAATTATTCATTTTGCATGCTATAAAAGCAAGTAAACAATGAGCATAGATACAAGAATTATGTTATACATCACTATACCAACAGAAGGCATCATAATATTGAATCAATGTCAAGATGCACCCTAGCATGCTCTTAAGCATTCATAATAAAGTAAACAAATATCATATTTAACATTTAAAACTCAAATAAGACTAGGTGGCAAGGTAATCATCTCTACCTGTTTAATAAGTTCCCTTGGGCCCTTGTTTGTAGTTGTGTTAGCCTTAGATCTTCAACCTTGTTGTTACTAACTTCTTTCTTTGTTCGCCTTCAAAGAGTGTTTAGGATGGTTTCAAGTAATTTGTTTCCTTGACTTCATAATGACTTGAATGACTTTATATTGACTCGAATGACTTTGTATTGACTTCAACTTGAATGACTTTGCATTGAGTTGAATAACTTTGTATTGACTTTATAACGACTTCATAACAACTCTACATTGACTCCATATTTCTCTTTGTTGACTCTTTAATAACTTTATAGTTGACTTCATAATAAGCATATTGACTTCATAATAAGCATATTGACTTCATAAATGACTTTGACTTGACTTTATAACGACTTCATAACGACTCTTCATAAACTCCATATTTCTCTCTGTTGACTCTCTAATAACTTCATAGTTGACTTTATAATAAGCATATTGACTTCATAAATAACTTTGTATTAACTTTAGAATGACTTCCTAATAACTCTACATTGACTTCGTATTTTTATCTGTTGACTCTATAATGACTTCATAATTGACTTTGTAGTGACTTGTAAATAAGCATGTTGACTTTAGAAATAACTTCATAATTGACTTCACATTGACTTCGCATTGATTTCACATTGACTCCACATTGACTTCATATTTATTTGATGTTTCTTTCATATTTGACTTCACATTGACTCCAGAATGACATTCTAATTGACTTCACATTGACTTCGCAATGACTTCATATTTATTTGATGTTTCTTTTATAATTAACTTTACATGACTCTATAATAACTTCATAATTGACTTTGCATTGACTTTACATTGATTGTAAATAAGCATGTTGACTTCATAAATGACTTTAAATTATCACAGGCTTTGGGCGTCTAAATTACCATTTTACCCCTAGGGTGTTTAATTGAGCTTAACACTTTTATGGACTCATTCATGATGTTGTATATTCCTATTTTAAAAAATTCGAGAATTTATTAGGGTATTACAATTTCTTTGTCGCTTCTTGTGATTATGGCCTTGCAACTTTCTTTAGGATTCACTTGGGTGTCACTTGGAAAAGATCCTTGTTGCTGGTTGCTAAATGTTTGGGCCAATTGTCCCATTTGAGTTTCAAGATTCTTTACAGTTGCATTCATATTTCCCATTTGAATTTCCAACCCAGAAACTCTGTTATCATTCTTATCAATCCTACCAGTTAATTCCTTGAATTGCATATTCATCATTTCATCCATTTTCTCCTCCACTGATGGCTTTTTTTTTCATGCAAGCTTTGATATGGAACAAAACTTATTTGGGTTTATTGAAAATTTATTTGCATAGGAGAAGTTTTCATGATTTCTTATTCCAAGATGATAATACTTGGGACTTGATTCCCTTGTTGCTACCCTTGGTAGTTATCGAAGTAATTGATCATGCTCAACTGTTCAATTGATGTCTCCTTTGTGAAAGGAGCCTTGTTTGCTTCAACTATGGCCAATATTGATTAAGTTTGTTGTGGTTGAAATTGGCCATTTTAGATCTTCTAATCCCATGCATTCATTCGGTGGGTCATTACTACTAGTTGTGCATGAAGAGATGTGATTTCATACCTCATGAACTCCTACTCTTTTTGTTGAGCCCTGTTCAGTTCCATGGCCATAAGCATTTGCTGCTATGTCTTCTATCAGTTGTGTTGCTTCTATGGTAGACTTTCTCATAAATGAGCCACCAACAGCTAAATCTACCAAGGCTTGAGTGGGTGGTATTAAACCACTATAGAACATCCAAATTTGGAGCCATGGAAGATAACCATGTCAAGATCATCTTCCTAATAGATCTTTAAATCTCTCCCAAGCTTCATACAAAGATTTTAAATCTGATTGTTTAAACGAGCTAACTTCACCTTGGAGTTCATGAACTTTTGCTAGAGTGAAATACTTATGTAGAAATTTTTGCCCCATCTCCTCCCAAGTAGTGATACTACTAGGTAGGAAAGTTTGTAACCATGATCTTGATTTATCCCTTGGAGAGAAAGGAAAAGGCCTCAATCTCAATTGATCTTCTATAATGCTATTCATTTTGATTGTATCGTAAATCTCCATGAATGAGTTTAAGTATGCCATGGAATCTACGGTGGCCAAACCACCAAATTGCTGTTGTTGTACAATGGTAATCAAAAGTAGCTTTAGCTCAAAATTGTTAGCATTGATGGATGTTCTAGCTATGCTGGAATAATTGTTATTCAACATAGGTTTGAAGAAATCCTAGAGTGGTGCTTCTCCCCCTTTGCCAACATGTGTTTTCTTACTTTCAGCCATATGGAATGTGCATCCCTTAATATCTGATTGAATTTGCCTAAGTGTCTTTGCCAAATTAGGATACTCAACTCTGTTGAGTCTTTGTTCATCAACAGCTAAAATACCGCAAGCAAAACAAACCAAGATCAAGTGTATCCAACAAATCAAAAAATTATAAAACAATAAAAACTAAAAGAATAGTTGCCTTGATTAAGATTTAACCAAGTTCAGCTGATTCTAAGATTATTATTCGCCATTCCCTAGGAACGACACCAAAGACTTATTGGTGAACATTGCAAGTATACAATGTCGCAAATAGTAAAAATCAGTTGAGAATCGGATGTCGTCCTCTGAGAACGAATTAGGAATAATAATCTCAAAACCAACTTACTATTAGTATCAATTTTATCAAGGCCACAATTTTAATTGTGATTGTTAAACATAAATGAAATTTAAATCTAAAGAAAACTGGTTTGAAGTTTATATTTTTTATCTAGCTTTTAGGATAGTAAAATCTTATGTGATCCCTTTTAATTCTGGTCTTAACTAATTTATCTTGTGTGATATGACCTATTTGCACAACATTGGCCACGTAGATTAGGAAATCGTTGTACTATAGTTTAAGACACCATGAATGCTTACACTAATGAGGATAATATACAAAATCACAAGGTTTAGGATTTGAAACTGTACAAGGCAACTATACGAGTGTCCAAGGGATACGAATAACAAGTGAATATAATTATCTTGCTCCCTAGTCTTACCAAGTTCTAATGTTAAACATTATGTGTTTATTTTGTTCTAAATGCCTAGAAGCATGCTAGGGTACTTCTTGACATTGATTGGACACCTTGAGCTCTTGTGTTAGTATAAATAATGTATAATATGATGTATGAGTCCATGCTGGTTGTCTACTTGTTTTTATGTCATGAGATATGTAATAATTAACACATTCAGTTTATTTGAACAATATTATGTGCTTTATTTTCCATGCTTAACATGAGATATGAATGACTGTGTGATCTTAATTAAAGTTAAACTAAGACTTGAACCCCGTACCGGTGTAATGGTCCAAGTGGGATCACTGTGGGAGTTCTCACAGATGGAATAATGGGTTAGCCCCTAATTTTTTATCATAGAATGATGGGTGTGGCCCTAGTTTTTTGGTGATGGAGCGATGTGTGTGACCCTAATTCTAGGGTTTGGTAATGGGCGTGCCCCAATAGTCCTTAGAAATTTGACATATAGTGCATTTTCCTTATTTCCTTGATATGATGATGACGAGAGAACCCAAGGATAAAACCTTTCGATCAAATTAACAACTGATGAACAGCTAAATGTTTGAAATGCCTAATGTATGTTACGTATTTGCATGTTTGATATTTTGACTTGAATAATATTATGGATGTATTGCATATGATCCATTGGGTTCCTAAGCTCACCCCACATTTTCTTTTTGGAGATCACTGAAGAAGCTCGTCTGACGAGTGCTGCTTAAAGAATATAGATAGTTGTTAATCTTATGGTTGAGATTATTTTCTGATGTTTAATTGAGTAATGAGATTAGATCGAACATATGGCCCCGTTAGATGGTTTTATATGTTGAACCTTTTATATTTGGTATGAGTATGGCCACTTGAGCCAAGTTTTGGATTATTACTTGGGACCTTTGCTCCGATTTTCATTAAGTTTGGAATCTAAAATTGTTAGCCCATTTATTAGAATTATTGTTTTCTATTTCCATGAGATAACTCTTGGTGAGTCCATGAGATAACTCTTTGTGAGTCCAAGAGTTTGATGAATTATTTATATGGGATTTGGTATGTTTAAAAGATATTTAATGAGAATTGAATGTGAGAAAAGTAACATTTCGGTTCTTGTCAGGTGACATATGTGTCTATACTTAATGATTTATGGGCACGCCACTCCATGCGTGGCTTAGACGTGATAGAAATGAAGGACGAAAATTGGGGCATTACATTTAGTGTGGTGTTCAAGTTTTAGAAGTGACTTATTGTTCGAAGACAAATAACAGTCTAAGCTTAGGAGTATTTGTTAGTTGCATTGCATACTAACTATATTATTTGTATTTTGCATATGTTTTGAATGGGTTTAGATAGAAAATAAGACATATTTCTTTATATGTAGGTACATAACCATTAATATGATCATAGCATGTTATTCACTTATTTAGAGAATTTTAATATGCTTTTATGCATTTATACTTGTGATTTAATGCCAAGAAAATGATCTTAGTGGTTTATGCATGTTCAAGTTGAGTAAAAATAAGTACACTAGAGAAAGAAGAGAGAAAAGACCCACAATGGCAAGAAATCAACTGATTATCACAGTAGAGAAATGTATTACCGCAGTAGTATGAGCATGAACACAGGAAAAATCAGGTAGATCACTACCGGGGACCAATACCGAGGTATCCAAAACATGGGGGATCACAAAAATTTATTACCATGGTACATTACTGCGGTAACCAGAGAAGAAATATTATGTATAGGATGACTATCGCAGTAGACTACCATGGTGACATAGGTTTTCATAGATTTTCATATTTTTTCGTGTTTTTTATTATTGAGACTACTATGGTGCATTACCGTGGTAGTGCGATTAAAGATGTAATTTTATGTTATTTTAATTCATGTTTTAGGAGTTTTTAAGGGACTTACATAAATATGAAAGTGTATTTGTTAACCCCCAATTCTCAGTTCTTTCTCTTTCGTCGCATCAGAGTCACGTGCGGTGAAGCATGCCTATTCTACTTTAAATACCATACACGTATTGACCGCCGAGAACCACAACGTTACCTTTTTCACATTCGAATCATTTTAAACACCTTTTGGACGCACCAAAACTCAAATGAAACATTTATCGGTTACTTGCACATGCCAAAAATATCTCATGGAAAGTAAAGAGATAACTAAACAATTACATTATCAAATTCAAACCTTAATTCAACAATGTCTGAAATAAATTTCACAAATAGGAGTTTCTATGTGGCCGAAACCTAACTCACAAAGAAAAGGTCGACATCTAAATCATTCTAATAAGCCATAGTACATACTAATTGATCAAAAGAAAATGTCATGAAACAACCTCCATAGTAAGGTTAGCAAATTAACTAGAAAAATATCTTGGATATGTTGGTCAGCAAGCGCCGCCTCACAAGTCACTTGAAATGGAAAGGTAGGGTGAGCTCAAGAGCCTAGTGGATCATATACAATACATCCATAGTGTTATTCAAGTCAACATATCAAACATGAAACATTTGACCTACATTAGGGCCACATCCATCATCCAACCCAGGAACTAGGAACTCACCTGTTGCCCATCACCAAGAACTAGAATCTCACCCATCATTCTATCATCGGGAACTATGGACTAACCATCGTTCCAATCGCGAGAACACCCACAGTGATCTCCTGTGGACCACTGCGTCAGTACGTGGTTCAAATCTTAATTTAACTTCACTTAAATATCGTCAACATTTCATAACTAACAAGAATATCATTTTTATCAAATACGATACATCATGGTTCAAGTACTTATAATCATGTTGATCCTTTCATGACAGTTAAAATTGAATAGTGCACATCTCACGATATCAAAGCAAATAAGTATCAATATAAGTACATAAAGCATATTATCACAACATTCATACAATCATACATCATTCAAATCATACCTTAGCATTTTTCTAGGCATTTAAGTAAGATAAACAATAACCATGTTCAACATTTAAAGCTCAAATAAGACTAAGGAGTAAGGTAGTCATCTCCACCTGTTTCCTTATTAGCTTCCTTCAAATCCTTCCTTCGTGATCTCAACTACTCAAGTCTTCAACCTCTAAGGATCACAAATCGTGTCTCTCAGTATATTGCAACACCTTTACTGTTTTAATTTCACTATCTAGTGATTTCCTAGTGATCATGGCATGTAGTGTGAGTAATGGGTCATAGTTAGGTAGTCATCATGCATTTAAATCCCTAGATACCATAGTAAAAGAGGGTAAATCATAGTAGTTCATGTGCATGAGTGTACACATAAGAGGTAAGGTCTTGCAGGAACCAGTGGGCGTCAATCACGCTACTGTGGTAGTCACAAAAGTTCCAAAAAACACTGCACGTTCGTGTATGGTCTTTCATTTCTAGTTTCCTCTGTTGCATGGTGCTTCATCGCACTAACTCTAGGCTTAAAACATGTATCATAAACGAAAGCAAAATGCATTATACCTCATTGTGTTTGTTTCCTCTTTGTTTGCTTCCAAAAATGTGTATAACACTTCTAGGGTTCTGTTTTCATTAATAGGACAAGATTTTTCTCAAAAAACATAGAATAGAGGTGAGAAATTAAGTGTTCCATGCAAAACAAACGTCTTACCTTAATATTACCCATTTGAAACCACTTCTACGTTTAGACTCCTCACCAACTAGGCACTTCTCCTTCTATTGATGCTTGTGAGGGTGTTGGAATGGCTTGGGATGGTTGAGAATTGGTATGGAACTCGTACGGGATGAGAGAACTCTTCTATTGGCCGTTGGGTAGGGTTTAGAGATGAGACTGTGCGACTTTTGGTGAAGGTAATTGAAAATATTCTGCGCACGTTAAAACATATACATACTCAAATTTTCATCACAATATTGTAGAATTTCTTTTGGGCCCCATAATAACATGTTTGTGCACCAAAACTATGAGTTTTCTAATCGCGATACTATGATTTTGAGTCTTAGTATCATGGTATTCGTCGGGTTCCAAATTCATGTTTTTAGATTGCAATACCACAGTACTCAAAACCAGTATCGTGGTAGAGTTGCACTTTTTTTCCCATTTTATGCTGCACTATCGTGGTACCCCAAACGGTTACCACGGTAGCGTGCAAGATTTTTTTGGAGTACTTGAGATATTACAATCTACCCTGCTTAAAATAATTTCGTCATCAAAATTTAAAAGAGTAAGTTACCTATATGGTGTTTTCATGTCAAATGTTTCCAATGAAGAGATCTGAGTACTTCGTTTGCATGTTACTTTTTAGTTCCCAAGTTACCTCTTCCAAATCGTGGTGTCTCCGTGAAACCTTGAGTAAAAGAATGTCATTGGTTATGAGATTCTATACCTTATGACCAATATCTTGATTGCTGGTTCTTCGTAAGTAGCATATGTTGGATGTCAACTTCCTCCCAGTGTTGAATGTGAGAGGCATCTGGTTTGTATTTCTATAGCATCGATACATGGAAAATGTTATGGATCAAGGTCATTCTGTTAGGAAATTCCAAATCCTAAGCACATTCACCAATCCTTCTAAGTATCTAGAATGGACCGATAAACCTTGGTGATAGTTTCCCTGTGATCCCAAAACATATGATCCCTTTCTGAGGGCTAATCCTCATGAATACTGTATCACTAGCTTGCAATTCCATAGGCCTTCTACTCTTATCAGCATAACTTTTCTATTGACTCTGTGCTGTGGTCAGTCTCTTCTAAATTTGCTTAACTTGGTCGTTCATTTCCTATACCAGGTCTAGCCTTGTAAGCACATGGTCTTCAAAATCTACCCAACACGATGGTGATCGGTAGGGTCTGCCATAAAGAGCTTCATATGGAACCATTTGTATACTTGTCTAGTAGCTATCGTTATAGGTGAATTCTGCTAAGTGTAAATAGTTGTTCCAATTGCCTTTGAAATCAAGGACACAAGTTTTCTACATGTCCTCTAGAGTCTACATTACTCTCTCAAATTGTTTGTCTGTCTAAGGGTGGAAAGCAGTGCTCATGGTGAGTCTACTGCCTAACTAATGTAGGCTTTGCTAGAACTGAGATGTGAATTTGAAATCTTTGCCTGACATGATGGTTTTGGGTACACCATGTAGCCTCACTATCTCTTTGATGTAGAGTTATCCAAGTTTTCCAATTGAGTCTGTAAATTAGATGGGTAGAAAATGAGCTACCTTTGTGAGACAATCTATAATTACCCACACAGTGTCTTCTTCCTTCTAATTCCTAGGTAGGTCATTGTTAGTTGCACCGTAGGTTAACATTAGTATAGGTTATTTATTGTATTTTATAGGAAATGAAGGAAAAATTAGACAAAGTTGTGCATAATTAGTAGCATGAGCATCTAGATTAGGGAATTGCATGTTTCATTGCATTTAGTCTTGTTTTCATGATTTATAGCTTTTCTATGAGAACATGATGTCTGGGGAAGGATTTCTAGTGTGATGCATGTTCAGGATGAAGCCAAGAGAGAATTGCATCACGTAGAGGCAAAAAAAAGTAAAAATCAAAAGGAAAGCAACCAATTACCACGGTAAGATAACTGACGACCAAGGTAGCCAAAGGAAGACAGAGAAAAGAAATAATGCACTGGTTACCACGGTCGGTGGTCTAGTGACCGTGATAACCAGAATATAATTCGAATGAAGAATAGGTTGACCTTGGTACATAGAATGGTGGAAATTCGAGTTTTTATTGAAGGACAATGTTGATCGTGGTAACACGATTAATTACCAGGTTTCCCATATTTTTAGGATATTTTTTTAGTGTGGGCCTATAAATAGAAAAGGGGATTAGAGTCTAATATCTAATTCGAAAAATCTCGACTATGACGGCTCAAGAAGATAAAAACAAGAGGTTTAAGAAGGGATTGAGGATTTAGATCAAACTTTAAGTATGTTTAACTTTATTCATTTCTTTTTGATGTTTTCATTTAATTCACTGTCAAGCTAGTTAGTTTTAAATATCTAGGATGTAAATCTCCAATATATGAACTTGAGATTTTTATTAAAGTGATTGATTTAAATGTATTATTCTATATTGTGTATGCTTAATGCTTGATGTTTACTGGCCATAGACATGATAAGTTCAAATCATTAAACTAACTTGGAAGAGAGGTTTGGTGGTAGGTTATCACAATATAGACCTAAATTAGTTGATTGACCGGAGGGTTGTTGACTGTTTAGGGGGTTGCACGAGATTGCCAAATACATAGTGTTAGGTTGTTGATTAAGCGCCTTGGAAGAAGGCATTATGAGATAATACTAACAGAAATTGAGGCACCTCGAGAGAGGGTTTCAATTATAGGTACTATAACTCATAGTGTAGGAATTTCATGAATTGAAATAAGAATTACAGGACATACAATAGAGTTTACTATCTTAGATAGCCTTTCCACATAGGTTTTGAAAATTGAATTTACTGTTTTTGATAGTTTAGATTCTTATTCAAAAATTAACAATTCAACCTTCATCAGAGTTTTGATAAAATGAAAGCTACTATTAAATTGGGATTTGAGATACTTAAGTAAATTCCATTCCATGAGGACGATATTTGAACTCACCGAATATTACTAGTGCAAACCTGTATACTTGTAGGGTTGGCAACAACTGGTAACAAAATCTATTGCAATATTATTCTACTTCCATTAGGGAAATGGAAGTAGTTGCAACATTCATGAGAGTCTTTCGTGTTCGGCCTTCACCTGTTGGCAAGTTAAACATTTGAAAACATACTTGGCTATGTCCCTCTTCCTACCTCTCCACCAATGGTCTTCTTGAGGTTTTGGTACATTTTATCACCTCCTGGATGCATCGTATATTTTGTCTGATGAGCTTTATCTAGTATGATCTTTTTACTTTGTCCACTCTATGGTACACAGGTTTTGTCCCCAAGTCTCAATGTGCCCTCTGCATCAATCCTCAAATCAAGATGTTTGCCTTGTCTAACCCCTTTCGTTAGGTTAATGATCTACTAATCCTATTTCTGCTCGTCCCTTATCTGATATAAGAGATCTGGTTGCCCAATCATAACATACAAATATACCTAATCCCTGTCTGAAGTTATATCCAGGTTATAATCACTGATCAGCTAGAACATTTGCTCTTTTTCTTCATCCCTGTTATTGAATTTTCTATTAAATGCATTGGCTACCACATTAGCCTTTTCTAGATGATAGTGTAGGTAAAAATCATAGTCTTTAAGGAACTATATCCACCTCTTATGTTGAAGGTTCAATCCCTTCTAGCTATAAATATACTTCAGGCTCTTATGACCTGAGAATAAATCAAAACTCTCCCCATAATGATGATGCCTCCAAATCTTCAATAAAAACAATTGTTGCTAACTCTAGATCTTTAGTGGACTAGTTCTATTCATGGATCTTCAACTGACATAAAGCGTAAGCTAGTACCTTCCCCTCTTGAATCAACACAACGCCCAATCCATTCTGTGAAGCATCAGGGTATAGGACATACCTCACACTGTGAGTAGTAGTGACTAAAATAGGTGCTAAAGTTAACCTCTTTTTCAATTCTTGGAATGATCATTCATCCCAAATAAATTTCTCTCCCTTTTTAGTTAGCTTGGTTAGTGGGCCAACTAACTTTGAGAAGTCTTGGATGAGCCTAGGGTAACTATACCACTCTGGCTCCCGGTTATCTTTCTGTGACAAGTCATCGAGGCCGCGCGCTGAGGTGGTGTGCCCATTCGACTAGAGATGTCAGACTTGGGTCGCTCACCGAGAGACGGAGGCTACTTAATTCCATCTTTCTCTTCAAACCATTTCTTTCAAAAAGGGAATGAAATCATTTTAAATATACATGATCTTTTTGAAAATGAAAGTTTATCAGTAACTGAAATTTGATTAGTGACATTTCAAAGAAAAACAGGTGGATAAAAAACCCAAGTCTAAAACCATTTTTGTTTGAGGAAACAACTCAACCCAATTCAAATTCTACGTAAAATAAGAAGCTTCAAGTCCACATTTAAACAATTTAAATATCTCTAAAATAAACCCAAAACATTTAATCACATATAAAATGTCTACTCCAAAAGAAAGGGCACATGCACCGTTTCAAATTATTTATTAGAAAAGATAAGATATACAAAAAATATATAACAACCTCCCCTGTAAGGTTTCAACAAAATAATCAGAGTTTCCTAGAGATGGTCAACTCAAAACTGTGTCAACTGTCACCTAAAAAAAGAAAATGGGGTGAGCTTGAAAGCCTAGTGAATCATACAACACATCACTAGCATTATTCAAACGAAAATAACAAACATTCAAACACTTTCATTACATTAGGGTGTTTCAAACACTTTGTTCTTTTCGTTGCAATTAAGACCAAAAGGTTTGTTTGTGGCCTCGGTGCCCCGCTTGTGGTCTGGGACAATGTTCGGAGGTCAGGCCCGAGGGCTAGTTACCTTTTGGACCCTGACAAAGGCGTGAGGTCCTAAGTGACACCCACCCCCATAGTCAGTCTACTTGGGGACACCCAAAGGTCGGTCATCACCCCGGTATGTGGTTTTAGTCTTAATTTAATCTTCTTTAGTTTCACAATCACATTGCAAATCATGCATCATAAGTAATACTGATGTTCAAGTAATTCATTCATAGCATTAATTATTTCGTATTATCTAGGTATGAGCATAGCAATTTTTAAACAATCAACATGCTACCTCAACATTCAACCAATCATTCGAATCAATAGTCACTCTAGAACAATCCTAGCATGTTTCTAAGTGCATATTCGAAAGAACCAATCATCATTTTTAGTATTTAAAAATCCAAATAATAGTATCGAATACGTAATCATACCACATTTTATTTCTTTCCCTTGTGCCTTTGCTCCTCCCAACTCGTGTTTTAGACCTTTAATCTATAAGATTTTAATACCAAGATAATGTGAGTCTAAAGCATTCATAACATCTTCAAAATCATACATTCATGTCCCTTACATAGGTATTTCATGGTGTACACAAGGCCACAATGAAAATTGGGCCTGGGATGCATTACCACAGCCAGCAAAATCAGCGACACTTGTTACCATGGTAACCAATGCATAGACTGGTTTTTTAGCACGTTACCATGGTCAGTTACCGCGGTAACTAGTGGGGTTCATGAGTGTTATGTTTGTGTATTACCGCATTCACCTACCGTGGTAACTATGGGATTTCCAAAAAATGCAATGCTTGTGTGTGCATCGTCCCATTCGTTGTTTCCCCTTCTATTTAACACTCCCATACACACACATTTGCTTGAAACACACATTAAACTAAAAGAAATCCTTATACCTTCGGGTTTTACATGTTTCCTCTTCGTTTCTCACCAACGTGAGGTCTCACAACCCTCAAATCACTTGTGCTTCAAAGAAAAACAAGCATACGCTTAAGAAACAACACACAATGATAAGAAACCGAGATTTCAGGTGGGGCTTCGTGATTTACCTGAGTACAAGTCGTTTGGGACGAAACCTCCACAGATTTTCTTCTCGGTGGAGTTTGGTCTTCACGAATCTAAGCTTGTGAACTAGAGGAAAGGGGTCTAAATGAGCTCAATTCACCATAAAACTTGTATGGAATGAGGAGGAAATGATTTTGGAAAGTTTGGTTAAGGTTTAGAGAGAAAATACCAAGTTGCGGGGCACAAAACTCAGATTTAGAGTTTCTACACGAAATATTGTGATTTATAGAAAATCACACATTACTACGGTCAAAAAAAGATTACCACGGTAATAAGGTATTATTGTGGTTGGTGATTGTGGTAACCAGGACAATGCATTTTTGTTTGTTTTTTGGGTTTGTTCGAAATTACTACGGTAATCAATATCCTTACTACGGTAACCCGCGGAGTCACAATTTTGCATCTTTCCTTTGCCATTTCTCATGCTTTCCGAATTTATATCACTTTTATATTTATTCTAGGTTTATTTACACTCAATTTACATGATCATGAATTATAAAAACATTTCATTATTTGTTTATCAAATTATTTCATTTAAACTACTCACTAGTGACGTGAGGGCCTTATAGACTTTTGGCGTATTACAGTAGTATTTTGCCAAACCTAAAAAGCTTCTGATTTCTGTTATAGTCTAAGCTACTTCCAGTTGAATACTACTTCTACTTTTTTTGGGTCTATAGATATTCCTTCAGATGTGACGATATGGCTAAGCAACTTTACTTTTTTCATCTAAAACTCACACTTGCTAAACTTTGCATAGAGTTCATTTCTTCTCAACATCTCTAAAACAATCCTCAAGTGTTCCACATGTTTAACCTCTGATCTAGAGTAGATTAGGATGTCATTGAAAAACACCACAACGAACTGATCTAGATATTGTTTGAAGACTTCGTTCATCAAATCCATAAATGCAGTTGGTATATTGGTTAAACCAAATGACATCATTATGAACTCTGAAGGTTATATTGTATCTATCAGACTCTTAGATCCTCAACAGATGATATCCTGACCTCAAATCAATTTTGGAGATGTGAGTGGCTCCCCTCAACTAATCAAGCAGGTCGTCTATTCTAGGCAAATGTGTAACACCCACCGGGAATCCTATCAGGATTCTTACCCACGTCGTAGGGACCACGTCATGGCGTGTCACTCACAAGGTACTGTTCCCCCCCCCCTGGGGATTTTATTTCGCCTCTGTGGAGTTTTGAACCCATGACCTAGGGGACAAGTACATTATTCTTGCAACATCCACTACCATTGAGCCAACCCCAACCCCCACGTTCTTTAATTTGAGAGTTGGACATAACCACCGTTCCTTTTGACGGTGGACTTAACCAATTGGCAGGTCGGGCCGGTGTTGCTTTACAGGCGACACACACTTGACTTTCTATTTTTCAATACCACATGCCTTAGAATAAATTCAATAGTGCAATTTCACATTTAATAAAATCAAGGCATTTAAAGGTAAAGAAAAATTCA
>JAJIYU010004293.1:0-24574 GCA_030144865.1 Tinospora cordifolia | reverse complement strand
ATGGCTCTATGAGGTTGCTGGTTCTAAGTTTGATTGTTTCTTTTACCAAGGTTAGGTTTAAAATAATTTTTGTTTCTTTTTTTTTTTTTAACTCTTTAAAATTGAGGGTGAAAATAATATAAACATCTAAAATCAATTTAGATACATTCCTAAAGGAGTATTTGGTACATAGGATTGAATGAAATAAGATTAAAAATTATTTTATTCTTATGTTTGACTCAAGAGGTATAAGATTAAAATTAATTTAAGTTCATCAACATATCCCTCCATTGTAGAATAAAATAATTTCAATCAAACTTGTGGTATTATTTTATTTTATGTTATTCAATTTCATTTTCATTTTATCTCATCTTTTCTATATTTAATCTAATTTCATCTTATATTATCTTATCTTGCACATCAAACACAACTTAAGATATCAACTTCAAGGTATAATTTATTTATTTAAGAGATTTAATGGAGAAGTATAGAGTGGGAATAAAAAGGGACATTTAGTAGTAAGAACTACCCAAAGAATTGTGAAATAAAAAGGCGGCATTTGGGACCTAAAAAGACAAAAAGAATTACAAGGCAGAATCTGAAATTTGAAGAAAGATGTGTATAATGTAATAAAAACTACTGTAAACCAACATCAACAAAAAACTAATTTCATAGTATATACTATTTGACAATAGTTTATAAAAAATTGATGAGAGTGTATCTAAAGTAAATGATAAATTAGACATCTGAAAAGAAGCTTCAAAATTCGTAGGCCCAAAATTAAAAAGACAAAGACTTAAAATGTTGGCAGTAATTTTGTTGAAAGAGACATCGAAAAGTAAAGGGCAAAAAAAAGTATAAGGGATCCAGGTCGGATGTGAACAATAGAGTTTTAAGCATACATACACCAAATATGGTCGTATGCTTGTGCTGCTTCAATAAACTCATTTTTATCTTAGATTATTAAAAGGGTCCGAGAGCATGAATTTCATCGATCAAGTAGCCTCATAACCCTGCCTCAACCCAAAACTCGAGCCCTAAAAGATATTAGTCCTTAGGCATACTTATTGCAAATATTTAAGACCATAACCCCAAACAAAACAGTTTTGGAAAACATACGTTCTTATATAATATTTTAAAATATATTACAATAATATCAGGTATTTCAACTTTATATAAGTATTAAAATATTAATTACAAAAATAAATGAAAGAGCAAAATAGTTTGGGCAACAACAACAATCCGACCGACAAGTAAACAACAACAGTCCAACAAATAACAATCCAACCAGCGAACAACTACAGTTCGACAATCACTAGTTCGGCGAGCAACAGTTTAGTGAGTAACACTCTAACAAATAACACTCCAATGAACAACACTCCGACGAACAATACTTCAACAAATAATACTCTGATGCTGTGAGCAATAGAACTAAGAAATCAAGAAAAAAAGAGTAAAAAAAACTATATATTATTCATATATAAATGATATACCATATCTATATATATAATTAATATTCATATATAATATGTATATTATCTGTATATTATCTATATATTATATATATATGATTCTATATAGTATATTATTTGTAAATAATATGTATATTATGCATATACAATATATTATTCGTATATATTATGTATATTACACATATATAGTATACTTGCTCTGGGCCGTTGGTCCGACGCCTCACCATCGTCGTTGATGCTCGCCTCATTGCTGTCGTTGTTGCTCCCAGTCGAAGCCACCAATATTTATAGCAACTTGCAGCACGTAGAAACAATTGTTGTTGGTGATCTAGAGGTTGCAGACCTTGGCAGAGGAGAAGGGGATAGAGAGGAAGGCGAAGAAGGAGAAGAATGGATTTGATGGAGTGGGATGACAAGAAAGAAGGTCATGCTATAACACCTATATTTGTTCGCTTAGATTTGTTGAATTGAGCAATCTGAACAACAGTTGCAGTGTCTCCTTGCGTCGTACTTCGCAAAGAAGAAGAACAATGCTGGAAGAAGAGAGACAGAACGAGATCGTCTCCCTCCTTCACTATTATTGATGAGATCTCTCCGAAAACCCTAAATATGGTAGAAGTGATTATTTTTTCAAAAAAAAAGTAATAAAATTGAAAGTTTTTAAAAAAGTATAAAATATTTTTGATAATATTTTTTAAAAAATTGACATTTTTCATTATTTCCTTAACAATTTTAGATATTTAACCTTTTTGCATAAAGGGAAGAAAATTCCCATCATGAACATCTAAGAAAGATAAATGCGCCACCAAATTTTTTTTTTTAAATAAAAAATAAAAATGAAAAAAAGGATTGATCATAGGCAATCATGAGAGTCAAATTTAATAAGGCTTTCAAATGACATGTTTGCTCTTCCAATGTGAAATTGATGATGCCTCATTTAGACAATTCAATAAGAAAAAAAAAAAAAAAAAAGATGCTCCAAATAGGTTTATGCCTCCTCCAATTATCAAGTTATTGGTTTCATGATCAATAGGAAACACTAGTGCCCATCACCTATCGAGCATATATTTCTTCATTAGATTTGGTGTCAAGTGGAGAATATAGAGATACTTAGTGTTGATCACTATTAGTGGGAACTCAACAGGATGGCATCTTACCTCGCTTTGTTAGTTATTAATTTTAATTTTATCATTTGAGATTGAACCTAAGCATCAGTAAGCTAGAATATTGAGATCCAACGGGGCACTTATTCTTTAGAAAGATGTGTTTGATCTCAACAAAAATGATTCTTCATTCTATGCATCATTCTATTACAAAAATGTAAAAACTTGACGCACTAAGTCTCTTTTATCATAATTTTCTATACTAAATGACCATTACAGTTGCATAAAAGAATAAGATACAGAAGATTGGTTACTACGATAAACTCCTCAACAATGTAGTTTTGTCAATTTTGGAGAACCTCGGCTCCTAAGCAGACGTCCCTAGTCTTCTTTAGAGAACAATGAAAGGGGGAGAATAGAGGCTTGTCAAGTATCTTCCGCTTGAGTGAATTGAATGAGTATGAAGAAATACTACGCATGAAATAGATGCACCTAGAACCTATGACCCAAGATGGGCAGAAACGTACAAGCAAGCTGAACCTACACAAGAAGCAAGGATTCTGAAAAGGAAAATGTTTCATTTTACACAGTTAAATAAAGGGCGAGAATAAATGCTTGAAGTGGACACAACAAAGTTGAAAAAAAAAAAGTAAATTACGGGATCTGATGTGAAAAACTGTAGAACTAAGTACACGGACTGTGGTACTAGGGATTTCAATTCAGTTCAATTGAGTAAATAAAGGGTACTTTCAGCTTTACATGCGTATATAAGGAGGCTACTAATCTGTACAGTGATGGCTTTGTGACCTAGGATGAACTACTTATGGTCCAAAAACCTGTCAAAGGGAAGGGCAGCTTTTTCAGACTAAAGTACTCAAGAATCGAATCTAGAATAGTTGGGGTAGTGGCCCTAGATAGTGACCTTCATCAAGAACAAATAAAATTAAAACAAATTGTTTAATTCTTTTAAATCTAGGATGATTAGAAAGAAAATAAATGAAAAGAAAAATATTAAATCGATTGCTATAAGTGCAATTTTTAAGTAATCGCAGCACTTGTAAGTTAAAGACCATTAGATAAATGAGTATTACATATTTTGAAATTTGTACTTATTCATCCAATCATAAGTCATGAAAAAAAAAAATACAAATGTAATAGTCAGTCCAGCATATAAAAAACGATTTGCTACAATAGAGATTGTAAATGACTTGTTATATAACAACTTGATTTTGGCATCCAGGAATCTTCTAGCCTATCTGCATGGAAATTAGGTCCCTGTCCCTGTCTCAAGGGAATTGTTCACCCTATCATGCACCAAGTCACCTTTTTATTTATTGTTCAAAAGGATTAAAAAGCTTCATAACTCTGGGCCCTTTAGACATTGTGAGGAATCCCATCTTTAGGTCATATGTGATATATTTTTGCCCAAGAAAAATACCAAAATTTTCTTTAAATTAAGTAACTATTTATTTTTTCTAATATTTATTATGTTTGCAAGGTATTGGCAGTTTTTCTAGGGAATTAATTTCATAAGAGAACCATGTACTTAAAAAGAAAAAAAGGCTACATTCTTTCACATTTTTTCATGATCTAAAAAGTAGAGTACAAAAAAAAAAAAAAAAAAAAAATCCAAACCAAACACACCATTAGCTATGAAGCACGGTTTTGATTTTGGATTGGATAACTCATAAACCAATCATTATTTTTTTCCCCTTACTTTTTATGATCTTATGAGATATCAACTTAGCCCTTAATAGAACAAAGTGGAGAAAGCAGATTCATGTTAGCTCATTCTATGCAGTTGGGAAAAGAAAAAGTTATTAATCTAATGAGAAGAACAGGCAATGTGCAGCAAGAAAATCGCAAAAATCACGCAGTTAAAACTAAGGGTCAAGATAGGTTTTGTTTGGATCAAATGGTACAGGAAGAAACAGGGGCGAGATTATTTAAAAGGGTAGAGGCATGAGGCATCTGGCTAAATTTGCTAAAAAAGAAAGGGAAGGAGAACCCATTTTTTGTGGTTTTTGGGTTTTGTGCTCTTATAAGGTCAGATTCTAAAATGCCATATTCTAAAGGAATAAAACTCACCTTTTTCTTTTCCGCAAGGAATGATATTCTGTGGTCATTTCTCCACTTCTATTTTTCCCTCCTTTTTTAGCATCTGCCTGTCACAATGTGGTCAACAGGGCGCAACCAGTAAGAATCTTACACGGGTGCACGCCTCATCATTGGTTTGGCCATTACATGAGTTGATCTTCTTCTTTCTTCTTTTTTCTTTCATGAAAGCTTCCTGTACTTAAAAGTAGAAGGGTGAGAATTACCATAGGAGCTTCCAAAGGAAAAACAAGTTTCAAACAAAGCTGAAAACACACATGAACAGTACAGCATGTTCCTTTTCTTTAAATAAATTTTGTTTAGACGAATGAATTGAGGCCACTGCATTGCTAAAGTTTCTAAAAGCGTGATTCCAAAATCTAGTACACAGTTTGCTGGCATGTGGATGGGAATAAATTGCATGACAAGTGTGGTTATCAACACAACTCCAGAGAGCATTTTTCCTAACTACATAAGGTTGCCTACATGTATCTGCTCCTTTGCCCTATCAACGGCCAAATTGACATTTAATTTAAAAAAAATCAATAATTGAAGGCAATACATCACCCAAATGAATGAAAAAAAGCACACACACACACACACACACACACACACATTATATGACATGGTAATGAGACATGATGTATCTTTTCAAGTAGTGCCAAAGTCATACACAGTGACTCTATTTTGAAAATGCCAACAAGCTCTAATTGTTGCAAAATTATAAGAATTCTATCCTACTCCTAATCTTTGGCAATGTGTTTTTCTTTGAAAGAAAGCATAAAAATTTTACTTACATGTATAACCACCTATATCAGGAAAAAGTGAGCTTACAGTACTTCAATGCATACAGGATGCAACAAAACAAGTTGAAACTAGAGCATCATTGCATTCTTCAACTAAACAGTAGAGATTATTAAAAAATAAATGCAGGGGAAGTGAAACACAATCACAGTGGTCCTCCTGCTTAAGATCATGACCTGTCTTCTTGCTTAGCCCTCGCAAATCTCGAAGAAAGTACAGTCAGTCCTTTCTTTACAGTTCTGGCCCACATTTCTTGAGATTCCAGGGAGTGGGCCGGTGTCTTACATGCCATTTAGGAGGGAAAGCTCCAGGAATCCTCTTTCGGGTAGCTTGAATAAGTACCAAAATTACCGAAGCAGACAAAAAGGAATTGCATTCTTTATTCCCCTCTCCTTGCTTTCAAACACTGCCTGTGGAAGAGCATCTCTTCACAGTTCTTGTGCACAAATCAATTCCTGAACTTCTAAATGCTCCGGTCAACAGAATCTTCTATGTACCTGTTACAACTCTGTGAGAAGGAAGAGCGGGGTGGAGAAGAATAAAATAACTAAATATTCTTTCGTTTCTTCAATTGCAATTGATAATAAAGAATTTATCCCCCATCTGCAATGGCATATATTTATTGCAATTGCAAATGGGGATAAATTCGAGGTTAGGTGATCCTAAAGAGACTTTAAGAACATTTTGATGACAGGATACACCTTCCATGAGGAGAAAATTGCTGAGGAGGTAATAAGGTTTAAGTCATGGGATAAGCTTAAGGTTTTAACAAACAAGATAATGTTCCTAAAGAAGTTATCCCGACCGGGTCCAGCCATGAACAAATAACAATCTTTTTTGCATAGAAAAACTACATCACAACAGGCTCTACAACAAACTCTCTTCAAGACATTATCAACAATAAAAGATTCCATGGCCCCATGTCAGAAAATTCCTCTTCCACCAGAGAATAAGATTCTTGCTTTTGCCAGAGGGACCAAAATGAAAGAAAATAAAAGCATTACTGGATCTATTCTTGTACCTGTTGCAAGGTGTAAGGTGTCCAGGAAAGTTGTGCAAAGGAATTCAAATGGAGTGTTAAATGAGAATAGGAAGTGGAGTAGCAGGACATAGCCTATAGATACTCAAAGTAGGAAGGATAAAATCGCTTTCCCAGTCTCTACAAAGATCGGATTGGGCTGTGTGTTCCATCAGTTCTATACAAGAGATTCCATGCCTCCCAGCCCACGTTTTCCTTTATAAGAACGACCTTGGATAGCCTTCGCTTTGTGGGAGCTGGTCAATTACAAGTATATATAGGAGGGTTCAAGCTATTGAAATCTGACAAACTTCTGGAGTATCAGGATTTCGGTTTATGCTCTGAAGAATAGTTAATTCTACCTTTTATAGCGGCAGTAGACAGGCACCAGTAAGAAAAGAAAGGTAAGAAATTCAATCCTTATCCATGCTCCCTTTTCTTTTCTCATTTGTTAGATTTTCAACTGAAACCAAGTGTTTCTCCAGTGATAGGAAATGTATCACCACCACAACCACCATCACCAAGTAAATAACAGTTTCTCTTCGTCAAGGATGTCTGTTCCTTCAGAAAGGCATTTGTTCCTACAAAGCCAGAATGTGCAAGGAGATACAGGACTTGTGCTGTCCACTGATGCTAAGCCTAGACTAAAATGGACTGCTGAGCTACATGAAAGGTTTATAGAAGCAGTCAATCAGCTCGGAGGAGCAGATAGTAAGTACATGAAATCCAAACAGATTCGTAACATATAGGCAACAATGGATTGATAAATTAGCTAATATACGGATTCTATTGTTGTAGAAGCTACACCAAAGACCATAATGAAGCTAATGGGGGTTTCAGGACTTACCTTATACCACCTCAAAAGCCATCTCCAGGTACATTACAGGAGCTTCTAAACATCTTGTCTAAAAGTTCCAGAAGTTTACACACTAAACATGGTCTATCTCTTATTTTACAGAAGTACAGGCTCAGTAAGAACCTCCATGGACAAGCTAATATCGGAATCAATAAGAATGGTAAAATAATAATCTATAAAGTACTATAAATCCAACTAGTGAAGAAATCTATGAAACTGAAACTAATTGTGGGTTACAGGTTGTACAGCACCAGAGGCTGAAGATAGGATATCTGAAATAAATGGAACACTCATGAGCAGCACAAGCATTGGATCTCAGACAAACAAGTAAGAGAATGAAGCATTCTTTTCATTTAATTTTTCATTAGCATGCTCATTCTGTGTAGAACCCGTATTAATTTGAAAACCTTTCAACAGAGGTTTGCAACTAAATGAAGCACTACAAATGCAAATAGAAGTGCAGAGAATGCTACATGAGCAACTTGAGGTAAGACAACAGGATTTTGTACAGACGATATTTTAGAAACACAAATTATATGTTATCATTCTTTCTATTTGTGGAGTAACAAATAGCAATTGCCTATCAATTCTTTCTCATGTTTAGAAAAAATAACTGACACTAGAAATCTATTTAAGTATATGTACTGAAGCAAAATGCAATGGAAGTGGATTTATGTAGCAACATACATCTAGTTAAGAAAAGGCTTTGTTAAGTTGACTCTAGCAAAATACAATGGTATAGAACTAAATGATTTTCAACAACAATGAAACAAACCCATGATGAAAAATGATTCTTCAAATCAAATTCTTGTATAAACAGATAAAATCTCCATACTTTCTAAAATAATTGAGAGATAAACCTAGTTTCCAAAACTATTCGGACTCATCAGATTACAGTTCAAACATACTCCATGTTTCATTAAAAGATAATGCAACCAAGACATGACAGAGGCAAACATTAAAAAAAAAATATTAATAAAACAAACAAACTTAACATAACAAGAGTCAGAAATAACAGGTGCAGATTCGTCTACACATGAATCTTCAACACACTTATAAAAGTCTCAAAATGTTTTCCTGCATAAAGACACATACAAATCTGTTTTTTTATTTTAATTTATTTTAATTTTGGCTAAAGTTGCATTCAAGAAAGTGAGTTTCATGCTGTCTTTAACCAAAATTCCAATATGAATCAGGTCCAGCGACACTTACAGCTCCGCATAGAGGCCCAGGGGAAGTATCTGCAGACTGTGCTGGAGAAAGCCCAAGAAACCCTGGGACGACAAAACCTAAGCTCTATGGGAATAGAGGCTGCAAAGGTACAGCTTTCTGAACTGGTTTCAAAGGTGTCCACTGAATGCTTGAATTCTGCATTTTCTGGGTTAAAGCAACCGCATGGGCTGTGCAATCAACAAACACAAGCAATCCAACCGGCAGATTGCTCAATGGATAGCTGCTTGACCTCATGTGAAGGATCTCACAAGGAAGAAATGCATAATATTGGTATGGGTTTGAAAGCATATCATGGGGAGACTCTTATGGTCCACAAAGAGACAGGCAATCAGTCAAGGCTTCAGCAGAATGAACCCATGTGGTTTGAAGATCTAAATGGAAACAGTGTGTTTCCTTCATCAATGCCAAGGGAAACAGAGAAACTTGTCCTCCCAATCAAAAGAAGCTCCAGTGAAATATCTATGACCATTAGCATACACGGAGAAAAAGGGAGCAGTGGCAATAGCAGTTCTGCAAAAAGACTGAAAGATGATGACAGAGATATCTTCTTCAGCCAAACCAATCATAAAACACCTGCAATTAAGTCAGAAACTGAGAATATATTCAAAGATTTTAAGCTGCCATATCTAACAGCAAACCTGGACCTCAATTCTCATGACAAAAATGATGTTGCCTCAAGGTGCCAAAAGTTCGACTTGAACGGCATCAGCTGGAGTTGAGATGGCACATTGTAACTCATATGTAGCAGAGTTGATCAATCCATTAATACCACATATTTCAATTTTCTATTCCTTATCAATTTTAGAAAGCTTGGGAGCATGATGAAGATAACTTATGCAATTGACTAGCAGAATTTTAAGAGAGGAACTGCAAATGATCTATTGCGTCAAGCTTTCAGTAGACAGCAAACAGTTGGAATAAGCTGAGAAATTGGTGAAGATGAAAATGAGGAAAGATTCAAAAATCAATATGCTAGCCAGTGTCAGTGTCATTTGTAAATTAAATAAAAGGACCATCTCCAATGGAAAAATTTTTATTGAGCGAAATTGCTGTATGCGTTCAAATCAGAAAGGGACAAGGTCTAAGTTACACAAATCCAAAGTTGCTAAAAAATTAGCATTATGATATACATTATACCCATCAGCAGAACATGAACCGAAGAAATGTGAATGGTTTACCTTCTTCGACATCCTAGTGCTTGAAAGCATTATTTTTCATCAAGTTCCAAGAACATGTAATTCTAAAGGCATTATGACTCTCACTTATTTTCATTTTACTTATTTATTTATTTAGTTAAGTGATCAAATAATCGGCATCTTAGCTTTTCAAATAATTCCTTCAATTATGTTTCAAATGTTATGAAATCTCTCAACTTTTATTTCTCTCCAATTTCTGATCACCAAATTGCAAACTAAATGTGAAACAAAAACATTGAAGTTGGGAAAAATCACAATAGTTCTCAATTTTGTTCGAAAGCAAAAAATCTTAGAATCATTTCACCTTGTAAATGCAAATTAAAAAAAAAAAAAAACCTTATACCACACAGGAAAAAAAAAAAAAAGAAAAGAAAAAAGGAAGGTGCTCTCAAAACTAGAAATACAAGACTTGAAGCTTAATCTCACATATAACATGTACTGAAAGAGTTATAAGCAGAAAATAGTAACTATGGCTTAATTGGCTAGATGGATCCACTTCCTCTATTGTGATCTGCCAACTGCTAAGTCAGCAATTATATTACAAGTACTTACAACGTTTCTTAATTATATTTATACTTATTGTATTAGAAATTAAATATGAGCAATGATTTATGCTTCTGCACTGTCTGGGAATCATGTCATATCCAAGATTCCTTGCAAACAAATCATTTCAAAGATATGTTCCTCCCCTTACCAAAATAATAATAATAATAATAATAATAATAATAATAATAATAATTATTATTATTATTATTATTATTATTATTATAAAAAGAGTTATCAATAGAAGCCAAGCTTTTTTAACCGTAAAGAAAACATATAACTGCATGCTTCCCATTGTCCAATAAACTATATGGAAATAGCTAAGGAAGACCAATTGAAAAGTTACAACTTTCAAGAAACTGCATAGAACATACAAATATGGCTCCATATTAATAAATCCCAACTAAGCAATAAAAACTGCACTGATCCAACAATAAGTTCTCAACTAACATGTGGAAATTGATCTCCCACAAATAGGATGGAGAGTTAACTTCAACCACTATCATCCCAAGATCCAAGCCCAAGAAGAATAAGTAAGTTCAAAGAGAATGAAATGTCTTATGAATTATAAATCAATAATTAGATACCAAGTCCAAGAAGATAAACAAAGACGTAGTGGAGAAAAATTTAGGAGAGTATTATACTACAAACTTGACTCAACTAATTCTTTCCTAAAAAGACAGGGTTGACTATATGAATCTACTCCCTTCACTCTGCTCTATCAAGGACTTTGTTGGCATTTAAAACAAGTAGTGTCACTTGCACAAAAGTCTTAGCCTTATGCTTTGCATGATCTAGTTATAGAAATTCATGATGATCCAACAAAATTTTATGCCACTGTCAACTAGCTCTCCAAACTGCCTCCCCTTAAATCTAGTCTTGGGAGTAGCTTGTTCAAAAATATGTTAACAATGCTCTACACACATGGACATCTCACACTTTCCACAATCAGTCTCACAGTTGATCATAATGTCTATGCTTTCTTCTTCCTTTTTCCAGAGATAGACTAAAAAAATCAAGAAGCACTTTCAGTACTCCCTCCCCCTAACTTTTAAACTTGACCAATTCCTTAGAGGTCGGTAATAGATTAACCACCTAATAAACCAAAACAAGCCACACACCTAGAAGCTGCTAACTTCAAAGACTCCCAAATGAAATGTACCTCGTCAAAAATCCATCAGCGTGAGGATGCATGAGACACACGCATAATGTAATTTATTATTTTCTTGAACCTTTTTATCTTTTATTTTGTCTATTTTCTAATGAGCTCAAGAAGGTGCTTTAAACCCAACTAGCCTATTTAGAAGTTGCTTCAGTTTAGAAATCTTATTTGCTAGTTCATTATAACTAAGGATTTTACCAAATAGGGAGAAAAAAAAATCTTACATCTATAATGTACTCTACCCAATAGAACTTATTTTCATTGCTCATTTGATTATTTTCACTCTTGCCTCCACAATGAATCTATCTCACCTATCCCAAAAACTTAAACATTTCTCTCAACTTTTTTCTTATTTTGAGAAGGAACAAGGATCATATTAATAACTTTCAAGGAGTTAAAAAATCACCAGTGTTGATAAAACAAAAAGATCATATGCCATAAATTCAAAGACCTACCCTACATGTTTTTACCAACATTCATGCGCTTATCCCAGCTAAATAACCATAGTGATATTGAAAACCCACGAGCTAAAGGGGAAAAAAAATCCATGTAAAAGCCATAAATTTAATTTCCTCCAAAGTTTTGGACCTGCTTTTGCCCTGTCATTAATAATTCTACTCTTTCTCTCAATTTAACTAAGGCCACTTCCCAATTTCTAACAGGCTTTTTCATCATTTACCTAAATGACAAAGAATCGTATAGTGCATTTCAACAAATATAATAATTCTACTCTGAGTGCGCCTTCCTCTTTTGACAACCTTGTATTACCCTCGTGATGCAGAGAGACAGCTCCAGATACGAAGTCAAGTCCTCCAGCATTACACATTAAAAATTGTTACTAAAGAAAAATAATAACATTAGAATACACATAATGAACACAATAATAGATACACCCTATCATCCTTCATTTAATCATGGGCTATCCACAATCCACAATCCTTATTATATATAATCACTCAAAATCAGTTAAAACAAATTCATGATAGTCTAAGGTACCACATTATGCAAACTCAATTCTGCAAAACTATTTTTTACAAGCATCAATAAAACATTAGTAACAATTGAGATGACACCTTCATGTATCACTAAGCAGTGAAGGGTCCATTATGCTACATTAGAACTCATTTTGAATTTATTGTAACAGACTTTGCACTGCTTTGAATTGTAGAGTATGAAACGAAATTCTAGAAACTAAAAAAACATGTACACCAATAAATACTTTATCTTATTTGATCTCATTATCTCTCATGGTAGGGGATTCCTGTTGCATCAGAACTCTAGTCTCTTAACTAATTTTTTTATGCTTATAAAGTTTTGTCGCCACCATCCCAACTGCTTTCAAGTTTCAATCTCTCAAAATGGAACTGCAAACCTGCAATTCCATTAAAAAAAAATTATAACTTCAACATACAAATGTTACGCCTATCTTGAGGAGAAGAAAATTCTTCTTCTCTCTTCCACCTCTTCTGTTCTCTCCTTTTCTCTCTTCCATCAGATACTCTTTAGTCCCCTCTTGTGCTCCGCTCCACGAAGGTCTTTGTGCATCCCTTTTATCTTCCTCTTTTTTCCTTGCTGTTTTTTTCTTCATGTCTCTCTTTTTAATTAAATTTGTAGACCATCCTCTATTTCCCTCTCTCCTTCTCATCAAACTTCCCTCTCTATCTCACACATACAGTTCCTTATTTCTCTTCCAAAGAATTCCCCATTTCTTGATTGTGTTTTCCCAAAAGCAAGGGCAAATCATTCTTACATTGTTTAGCTAAGGGGGAAAACCCCCTTGAAATGGGTGATGTTTTAATGAAGTGTAATGCCTTACTATTTTCATTTATGTATCTCATTTTTAGTAATCTTTCTTTATTTTCTTTTAATGTATGTATACATAAAAGATGTAGATTATGCATGAGGGTCCACAATTGTAGGGCTTGGGAAAGCAACAATGTGCACAACCTAACCTTAAAAACAAGAAGGCTATTTCAGATTTGAACCTAACATCTAAATCGCTTCACAATGGAACAAATTCAACCATTGCATCAAGCCCATTATTAGACATACTAACACAAACACACATTTAGTTAAGTATGCTTTCCCTTTATTTTTAATTATTCCTCTATTTATTTTTATTCTTCATAATTATGCAATTCAAGTCTCTTCGGAGATATCCAATAATTATGCAATTTAACTGTAGCCACATTTGGCATGCATCACATACACCCTAGATCTAACTTCCTCAATAATCAAATTTTATTTACAAATTCTTTTTTCATCTGAGCTGGAAACAAAAGGGTGTCGCAATAGCAGATTCTAGGACTTAAAGACCACAAAAATGCCACCGAATAAAATTAAAGATGTTTAGTTACTGAAATCTATAGTTCTGCGAGCAAAAAAATAATTTAAGGCTCCAGGTAGCCATGTTAAATGGTTCTTTTTGCACTTACAATTTAAAAAGCACGTGTCAGTTTTCCAAGGAAAAATGAATGATGCAAAAATGCATAAACTCAATTGGGCACAAACATCTAATGGTAACAGGAGATCAAACAAAAGCATTCATTTTATAATGACAGAAATTTGGATATTATAACCGAACTATGAGTTTAAAATATAATAATAATTACTACACAGCCATTAATCATAAAGGGATCAACAAGTCTTGTCTAATTCTCATTGTTGAGTATCATGAAAGATGGGACAGATACAATCACCCCAATTACAATGTGACAAATGCTAGATCATGCCTACCAGTCACTTATTAGAGAAAGGGGAAACGTAGTTGATGAAGCATGGAAATACCCCACAGGAAAATAGTTTATTAATAATAAAGAACTTAGAAGTCAGTAACAGCCAGTAATTCCAATCTACTTTTTAATTCTACGAGTTCTTTTGGGTCCCCAAACCTCCATTCTACCAGCAGGACATCCACAAGGTGCTCGAAAGATGAGAACTGTGCGTCCATTGAGTGGTGCCATCCTCTTCAATTCTGCTTCCAATTCTTTGTGATCCTGCCCTAGTTCCAGGGGCTGCACCCCACATGCATCCTCAGGCACAGATGGCAGGTACTTCACACATTCTTCTGACTCTAGTTGGATGTCAAATTCTACTGCCTTACGAAGACCCTTGCAGTGAGGATTTCCACATTTCCTGG
Source organism: Tinospora cordifolia (assembly GCA_030144865.1). Classification (NCBI taxonomy): domain Eukaryota; kingdom Viridiplantae; phylum Streptophyta; class Magnoliopsida; order Ranunculales; family Menispermaceae; genus Tinospora; species Tinospora cordifolia. Next base: position 9,975 of record JAJIYU010004293.1, on the reverse strand, counting down.
ACTTGTGACTGATTATCTCCCATGCAACAATCACCATTACAAATGCAATGACTAGGCCCACTATATACGGAATTGGTGCATCATATATAACATCTCCAAGAAGAACATACACTGCAGGAACAAGCTCGGATGCTTCTTGGAAAATGAATTTGAAGTAAGGACCAGTCAGAAACCCCAATGAGCCAAGTACCATCAGCAACATAACAATGTCAATAGCAGCAAATGGAGAGCGATCACAAAATGGATAAGACAAAGGGTTTGAAGAACCACTATGCCTCTTACTACGAGAGTGAATATGGCAGTTCCGATTATCAGGTGCACCCATGGAATTCGCCATGTTTCTTTGCTGCTCAAACGCTTTGCAGAACTCGATCAAACTCCGGCAGTCAATCATTGTCATCTTCAGCAAAATAACTCAACTACGGTGACCAAATTCTCCGAAATGAAATGCTCAGCAACTCAACTATTTCCACCACCAGAAACTCTCACTGCAATGAAGGCAACATGAGATCCTGTAATTCAAAATCCTCACCACAAAAACAACAACGGATCATAGATCCAAACTCATCTCCAAAACTTAGTTCTCATAAATAATAGAAACGAAAGAGACGCACGTCAACAGATGCTCGTACAAGAATATGGATTTCTCACAACAACACAAAACCCACATCAAAACTCAAAACTAATTTAAAGAATTCGTGCCGACGAAGGCAAGCTTTAAAAGAAAGGGATCTGATGAGCACCTGAAGTAAATCCCAACTAACGCCGATACGAAGCGCATTCAGCAATCCGAGCCTCGATCGTGATCCAAGATCACCGCCTCAGACTCGAGTTGAACCGCGAAACAAAACAGAAATTACTAAATTCAGTGAAATCAGTTTTATCGAAAGTCGAAGATCGATCGATCGATCGATCGGATCGTCAGATATTACCGATTACGAAGGTCGCTTCGATAAAGCGATTCAGTCGAATTACAATACGAACAGACCAAGAACAAGAGAGATGGAGAGAGAGATTTGTTACTAGTGCCGGCCGAAGCAGAGATAGAGAGCTTCTTCGTCTCAGGAATTGACGAGTACGAAGAGAGAAGACGCGCAGTGGGACAAAATGAGTACTTATAGTTAGAAGGGCAGTAGCGTTAGCGTGAGGAAGACGGTCGTCCTGTTTCTTGAAGAACTGCCGCGTGTTAAGGTTGTGGAGATAGTGCCGTGGTGGTTGTGCTTCACGACCCTGCGGTTGCTTCATTCTGTTTTCAGATACCAACCTTGCCCTCCCGTTTCCTCAATATTTACATTTTTTTTTTTGACTTATTTAGATATAATTTAAACCTTTATTACAATACATGATCAATTAGAAGTAATTCTTATTTAGAATTACAAGTAGTGATCAATTAGAGTATTTTTTGCAATATATATGATGTATTATTATTTTAAAAAAAATAGCAACGGTCTGTAGCTGCAAAAGTCTTCTCTTATGACAATATTTTTGCTACAAGGTTTTATCCCTTGCAAAAATTTTTCTCTGGTTATAACATTTTTGTTATGGTATTTACTCCCTTACATTGACAAGTTTTCTATTTTTTTATAAATATTTTGATTTCTGTTAAAATTTTAATGACCATCATTATGCTTTTATATAGGTTGCAATACTTTTACTTCTAAAAATATTAAAACTATTTTTGCCCAAAAAAGTAATGATATTTTTAGGGTCACTCATTATAAGATATAGCGTAATACTAGACATATCATGCAGGCTCGTCTTCTAGAAAATGCTAGGTTTGGAATAGCATAAAAATGATATATAAAAGCACATGTTTGTGCTATAGATTTAAAAAAATAAAAATATTAATATAATTGTTATAATAGTATATTGAGTGACAGTAATAACATTAAAAAATTGGCAAGAGTAATTGTTTTTTTTTTTTTGGGCCTATTATAGGGCTAATTAGAAATAACACTAATCACACCGAAGTGCCTTCAAAACAAAAACATTTTTCAAAGTAATTAAATAGCACCGAAATTTAGGTAAACTTAACTAATAAAACAACTTATTAATTTTAAAAGAAGCTGGTATGACCCACAGTACTACTCACATAAACAATTTATTAAAAAACTATTATAAAACAAATTATTAATCCAGTTGCTACAATCACATAAAAAACAAAACATATTTAATTAATGAATATTATATATCTTAAAATATGTAATGAATAAACCGATAATTCTAAATGTTCCATCGCAACCGTTAGATTTGCTTTGCGATTGTGACAAAACGTTTCCATTCTATCAAGTAACTCTAATTTGGCATGATATTTTTCAAAACTAGCATGAATTTTCTACCATTTTGCTTAATTTTGAATAATTGATGCGTTTACACCCTCATATTACACAGAACAATCAAAAATAGCTCTTACCGTATACCACAAATGGATGAATAGGGTAAGAAAAGGATTTCCACCCAATATGTGATACATGAATTTCAATCAAAAGAGCTTTCTAAAGCTCTTTGATGGTTAGCAACGCCACCACATACAATTACCTAAACTTTTAGCTCCAAAAAGGCGGTTGGTTAGAAAATGACCCTAACCTAACACTCAATAGAAAAGTTTCCAAGCTTTACTAAAATATCATCAAAAGCTAGACAGTCATTAAATGAGAAAGGCATACCAGTACAACCCAAATGAGAAAGGCGGGCGATAAAAGACGGGTCTCCTTCAAGCACGCAATTCCTTTTTTTTTTTTTTTTTTTTTTTCAATGAGTGTACTACTGTAACACTGACAAAAACCAAATAAACATCACTGGTAAAATTTGCTTTCTATCACAAGAAACACATGCGTGGCTCCAAAGCTAAGGAGCCGTGGGCATTAATGTGATTCGACCATATGTGGAGTTTTCATGTGTGCTACTTGAGAATTGAAACCAGAAAAGCTTTTGTCACCGATACAGCTCCAGTCCCTTTTTGCTTTCAATGAACCCTCCTAATTACGTACTTCTTGACTTACCTGATGAGGTGGCTTATTCTTCATCAAACTTAATCTTCTTTGGAGCTGGCAGAATGCTACCCTTCTGTAAAATTACATAAGAGGATTGTTAAAAATGCACAACATAAAAGGTCCATATGTAAGACAAAAGTCATTACCCATAAAAAGCATGTAACTCAAATGGGGAGAGCAAAAGGAGTTGAGCTAAATAGACATCTGATGGTAAAGTTTCCAAAAACTAATATTTTAAGTTTGAGAAGAAGAGAGCTTGTGACCACCCATATAGCCAGTTCAGCCAGGTAGTTCATCAATGTCAGTACTCGTCTAAAATAAATGGTAAAGTTACTTAAACTTGTATTAACGATAATCTCTGGCCCAGTGATCCATGCAGCTAATCAAACTCAGGCAAATAAACATGAGTTGCTGTCCAGTTTCATGTTCCAAACTCGTGCAAGAACAAAGGTTTAAGTTTTCTACCAAAAAGGGAGATAAAACTAAAATTCGCTCCTATAGTTGTATAACAATGCTTGCTCTACTAAGATGCCAAGTAAGAAATAAAAAATAAAAAGATGGCCGCTAAAGAGGAAGACTTGAATTGGATGAGCAAGACCAGATATGTGATTACCAATTCACTGAAACAATTCAGAACATTCCCTTCACAAACTTCTATATTTGAAGAAGATGCAGAAGTACATCATGCAAGCAAGAGCAAGAATTCTTACAATTTCTGGACAGACATAATCAATGCCAGCATCCTCTATCCTCTTTCGCCGTTTCTGGTCATTCTTTAGGATTCTTTCTACTAACTTCTTGTGTTCCTCCAAGGTCCTTTCCTATATACACAGGTCATGCAAAACAAAAACACAATAAATGAATCCATCATGAGAGTTCATTTCACTTTTCCTCCATTAACTCAAATTCCTATATATTGAGGTTGCCAAAGCTGCATTGACTTGTCCATATGTAAATACCTTGTTATGCCGCTTTCTTTCAATCTCAGCCCAATTTGGTGGCTTATACGTTCCGCTCATACCATTCCATCTATGTAAAATAAAAATAAAAATAATTACTACTAATAATATAAATAACATTAGTTTTGGAAACAAATAAAAGTTCAACCAAAAATACTTGCGACTGAGCAGCATCTAGCATCAATAATTACAAAATTACTGGCAACAACAAACTCAAGATCTAGGTAATAGCAAATAACAATACAATAATAAGTGCACAATTTAACAAGCAGCAAGGCCCCACCCATACCATTGCTCAAAAGCTCTAAATGCTTCAAACATAAACAGTTAAACACATGAACCAAATCTTGGACATCAACAAGGTTTTGAAACTGGTGAGATGGTAGAAAATGCAAATCTCAAGCTAAGGCAGTTGCCTCAATAAGGCAAGCATCAAACTTTATGGTGGTCGAAAGTACAACCCCAAATTAAGAAAATACATAAAAACAAAATCTGAAATAGAAACACAACAATTCTACCAAAGCACACACACACACATGCACACATATACAAGTATTAAAATAAATAAATGAAGAAACTTACAAAAAAAAAAGTATTAGTTTTATTACTGTTGAGAAGCATAATAACTTTGGGAAACTAATAAAAACAAATTATAACCTAGAATTAGGATGCTTGAGGTAGAAAAATATTAGGGGTCCACAAGGAATATGAAAAATGGAAATGCTATAAGATGCATGGAGGGGTCCAGATGAACAATTGGTTGTGACTAACCAAATTGCTTAATAAATTGAAACCACTAAGAATAGATGATACTTGAAAAAATATATAATGTTCACCATAAGATGCGTCAGCCACAAATGTGGCCTATTAAGAATTCATGGAAAATGCATGTAGAGAAAGACCTAAAATAACATGGACATACCATTTTACAATTTTTTATTCCATTTAAAAAATGCATGAAAATATAATTTTTTTCTCAATAAAAAATTTTGAAAATATAATATATGATAAATATATATAAGTTCAGCATTGAGAACTCAAGTGATTTTCTTGATACATCAACTGTTCTGATTGATATTTATAAAAAATGCCAATCTAAATGAGTACCTATGACATGACAGAGTCTATATAACTTTAACTTTTCAACAATATTATAAAGGCTTGGCCAACGCAATTTGGAATTTAGATCACTTGAAGGCTAGTAAGAGTGCCTCTCTAAAAATTTTACTAAAGCTTATCAGACCAGTTTGGTGGTGGGGGATGTTTGCAATTTTTCTTAGAGAGCTTCAAAAATTATTTTAAAACCTAAGTTAATAAAAATAAATAATATTATATCACATACACACAAATACATATATGGAGTGACCAGTCAATCAATCAATAAATAAATCTTTCAAAACCTCTAAATTATTTTATAGTCTGCTTTATCCAACACAAGGGGACAAAATTGTGGGCCCCTATTAAATTTAATGCAATCTGCTTAGCTACCACACATGGGATTATGAGTAAAAATACTCCAATCCTTCCAATCTTGCCCGCAAACAACCCCTTAGGGGGTTTATAATAATATATGAAGCCTAAGGTTCTTTTCTCTATATATTGCTACATTACTGATTTGTAGCTTAAACATTGACATAAATCTTTTATATTATGTCATTCTTTTTTATTTCTACTTTAGACATTTGATTTATCATTTTTTATTTAGTTTTGCAAATACTCTTTTCATTGTCATAATAAGATGGTAGTAGAGAAGGTTCTTTAAATTGTCATATTGTTGCTTTTGCCAGTTTCCACAATTTTTTATATGCTTTGTGGCTTCTATTTTTTTCAGTATCAAGTTAAAGAACATAAGATATAGTTCATCTTTTTAACAAAAGGGCTAACTTTTATATTGCCACCTTAACTAGAGGGGGGCCAATCGCCAAGGGAGCTCAACACCTAGACAATAGTAGTTTTAACTTTTAATAAAAGAAACAATTAGAAAATTGACAAATACATTTTAAAATAATAAAGTCACCATCACTTCTCTCCATTTGACTATTTGGAAGTAGAACCACAGTCATAAACACTTAATTTGTAAGATTAGTGTCAGTAATATTGCTAATAAAAAAAACTAGTAGGGACCTTCATGGAAGATAAAGGGCCATAGCACAACGTTTTTTCAAAGAAAATTTTCATTGTTCATAAATGAGAGATTTAAAAAAAAAAATCCAATGAAACATATTAAATAAAATGCTCACATCTTGGGATGAACACGCTCTGGAGGGATAAGATGCACTTGTAACATGTGTTCATATAGCAGATAGTTATGCATACAATCAGCTACAATCTTCGCTACCTGCAGCAAACAACTTGCAGTGTTAAAGCAAGCAATAAAAATGATTTTTATGGAACATGTACAAACTGATAGTTAGAGCAGCTAAAACCTCAGGAGACTCAAACTCAATGAATCCAAAATGCTTAGATTTTCCTGTCTGCACACCAGCAGAAAAAAAAAAAGAAGTAAATTACAAAGTGAAATTCAGAAATTTCCTAGGTAATTACCTAGCGCTTGACATTAGAGAATTCACCAAAAAAAATACAGCTTCAAATTTTTATCACAACACATGGTGAAATACAAGTAACAAGCTATTAAAAATAGAAAAGTGGTGGTAAAGATGCCAAAAAGTATGCAAGCAGTACTGAATCTTAAGGTGTGTTCCAAGCATAGGAGAAATCTAAGGGGATGTTAGACATTAATGCCACAGATTTGTATAAGAGTGAATCATTGTGCCTACATATTGAACTCAATACCATCTTTTGTAAATGTTATTTCTTAAAGGTGTTCAGAACCTCTATGAAGTCTCAAATGTTAATAAATTTGTCTGAGTCAGGTAAAGTATGATTCGAGCTAAGCACCAATATACCAATTCATATTTTGTTAATAAGAATTATATCCAGAATTCAGTTTGGGCCTTAGAGTTTGTAAACAGCAGCACATTATAATAAAAACGCTGAAAAGATGCAGCAACAACAACATAATCATAATCCTATACAAGTAAACCCTAACTCGCCTTCTTATTCCGCGCAATTCTCAATCGCTTGACCGTACCGAACTGTTTAAAAAAACCTGATATCAGGAGAAAACGAGAATAAGGATCACAGATAATCAAATAAACATATCGAGCGGCAAGTTCCAGTAAGAGATTCTTCAAATTTCAAGAACCTAACCTTCCATCTCGTCCTCGTAGAAACCATGGGGAATCCGACCGATGTACAATACCGTAGCAGTGTTCTCCAGAGGTTGTTCGTCCGGCAGTTTCCGACCAGGCCCGCCTTCTAATGGCTTCAGACAACATATTATTTAGCTAACGAGAGAACTAAAAACTAGCAGAAATCAAGAGAAAATATTACAAAAACTAGTAAAAAAGAACCGGTGAAACTTACCAAAAAATCGACGACTTCATCTTTGCGACCAGAGACTGAGATTCGCGAAGAAGCAGTTTTCTTCAATTTCTTCTTCATTGTAGTTTTCTTTGCCTTCGCACCCATTCTTCGCGCAATTGACTCCTTGCACACAGAGAGAGAAAGGAGTTTTTGGTTTAGGGTTTTTCGGTGGTTTTCAGCGAAACGAATGGTCAAGCCGCGAGGACTGCTACAGTAACTCGAAAACTAATTTGTTTGTTTATTTATTTAATTACAACCTTCAAGCCTTAACATGCAGGGTCACTTGTAAAAAATGAAAAACGTTCAAATTAATATTGCAGTTGTAATAGTTTTAACTTTTCTACATTAAAAAAATATTCGTAATTATTAAATATTTAATTGGTGCATATTGTAATGATATAACAAAAATATTGTAAAGCATTTGCAATATGTTCCAAAAGAAATCAATAAGGATGTATTTGATTTACGAGTAAACAAAATTTTTCTAAAAAAAAAAAAATTGTAAAGTTTTTATTTTTTTCATGTTTGATTAGTAAAAATGGTGAAAAAATGTTCTTAAAAATTTTCTTGGGTTCACACATTTTCTCATTAAAATTTTTTCACCTAAAGGGCAAAAAATAAAATTTTTATTGAAAAAATATTTCATATACCAATTTTAAAAAATAATTATCTATATTTAATTTTGGCCCAATTCTCTTGTACTCAATAAAAATTATAAATTTTTTATTGAAAAAATAATTATCTATGTTTGATTACTAAACACACCTTAATGGATGACTAAAATTTATTTTATCTTAATTTTAAACTTATTTTAATAAATAATATTTTCAACCACTTTCTTACTTATTTTAAATCGGCTAAGGTAGTTTTGATTACCCTATTTATAACATCTTATTTTGATAAGTCTTATTTAAAAAAAAAACTTTAAAAAAATTAGAGTGTTTGATAGCTTAATTTTTTCTCTTATTTTTAAAGTATTTTTATGAAATAAATGTAATATTTCTTAAATAAAAAGTAAGATTTTTTTTTTTTACTTTTTTGATACACGAGCAAAAAGAGGTTACGATTCTTTTAAAAATAAATATAAATATTTTTAAATATCCAAAATAACCTTGTCAAGCTATTTAAAATTAATTAATTCAATTTAAATTTTTATTTCAATTCAATTTTAACTAAAAAATTTTGATTTATATACTCGTATTTGTATTTATTAATCTTCTAATTAAAACTTTTATATATATATCTATTAAATAAAAATATAAACTAATTAGTTTTTAACTTTTTATACCATTAAGCTTTTTAAAATTCAATATTCTAGAAACGAGAATATTGAATTAAACAAATTTAAAATGTTAGTTTTATTAAGTAATAATATAGAGAATATAATTAAAATTTCTTATTCACATCATTAATAAATCTATTACGTAATATGATTAAATTTATAAACAATTTTTTTATATATAAAACCAATAATTTATATTCAAATGACCTAATTTACTCATAAAATAAGAGAAAAATAAAAGTTTATAACACTTGCTTAATAAACCCTCTATTTTTAAATAAGTTATTTTAATATTATTATCATCAAACAGTTTGTAAAATATAAGTTTTTGTTTAATTAGTTCTACTCTAAAGAGTCTTAATAAATAAATACTAAATATTTAAGATGTAGAGTTATCAAATAAGTCCTAATTCTGGGTTTGCTTTTCCTTTATATCCATATTGCTAAGAGATCGTTTAGTAGAGGTAATCTTGGACGTCAAATGCTAATTATTAAACAACAATTGTTTGATTTTGTGGTTTGCTCGTCATTCCTTTTAAGCAATGTTTGAGATTCAAATTCTTATGAATGCAACAAAAATTATTGGGAGGCCCAACCCTTGAATGAGAGGCAAATCAATGGTCGAGCGGTGATTAATCCCAAAGATAGGCGTAAGCTGGCCCAGGAAGAAACAGTGAGGAACTCAAAATGATAATTATTAGGAGTGAAACTTGAATTTGTTTAAACTGTGAAACTAAACTAATCGAATGTGTTTGCGCCAATCTTTTATTATAATTGATTTCTATTTTCATTTGGGCATTACATAAATGGACTGTTTTACTTGGATTTACAAATTTAGGTTTTTAAAACTTGTCAGTAAATTGAACCAAATCGGCTATGAGATTATATTTATGGACTTGAGTTTAAGGAAAATATTGTATGAAATCCTTTTGAAAATATGTGTTTAATATATATATGTTTTTGTTGCATTTTATTAGATATCCTATTAAAGAGATGTAATTTGATCATGTTTTATTCTTATGATTTAAAAAAGAAATTAGTTGGTATTAATGAACGTCATAACAAGATTTTTATAATATTATATAGTTGTGATAAAAATAGTTTTCTCTTAATTATTAATGCAACAAAACCCTCATAATATTATTTGATTATAATGCATTATTTAGTATATATTTCTCTTAATTAAAAAAATAAAATTTACACATTAAAAAATGTGAATTGATAAATCTAAATCAAATCAAAGCTAATAAGTTTGTTTTAGACCAATTTGATTTAGAGTGTACATTGTTTTGATTTCCATTCATATAAACCTAGC